>ONZH01026485.1:0-84334 GCA_900303285.1 Rhinella marina | reverse complement strand
CAGACGGTGGTATTAACAGCACGTATATAAAGAGTTTTGCAGGCACGCAGAACGCACAATACAGGTGCCAAATAAAAGGCCTTTTTTTTTAAATATGTCTGATTACACAGCCGTGTACTAACAGGTCAGACGGTGGGTATTAACAGCACGTATATAAAAGAGTTTTTGCAGGCACGCAGAACGCACACAGTACAGGTGCCAAATAAAAGGACTTTTTTTTTAAATATGTCTGATTACACAGCCGTGTACTAACAGGTCAGACGGTGGGTATTAACAGCACGTATATAAAAGAGTTTTGCAGGCACGCAGAACGCACAATACAGGTGCCAAATAAAAGGACTTTTTTTTTTAAATATTTCTAGGTACACAGCCGTGTACTACAAGGTCAGACGGTGTGTATTAACACCACGTATATAAAAGAGTTTTGCAGGCAGGCAGAACGCACAATCCAGGTGCCAAATAAAAGGACTTTTTTTTAAAATATTTCTAGGTACACAGCCATGTACTACCAGGTCAGACGGTGTGTATTAACACCACGTATATAAAAGAATTTTGCAGGCACGCAGAACGCACAGTACAGGTGCCAAATAAAAGGACTTTTTTTTAAATATGTCTGATTACACAGCTGTGTACTAACAGGTCAGACGGTGGGTATTAATAGCACGTATATAAAAGAGTTTTGCAGGCACGCAGAACGCACAATACAGGTGCCAAATAAAAGGACTTTTTTAAAAATATGTCTGATTACACAGCCGTGTACTAACAGGTCAGACGGTGGGTATTAACAGCACGTATATAAAAGAGTTTTGCAGGCACGCAGAACGCACAGTACAGGTGCCAAATAAAAGGACTTTTTTTTAAATATGTCTGATTACACAGCCGTGTACTAACAGGTCAGACGGTGGGTATTAACAGCACGTATATAAAAGAGTTTTGCAGGCACGCAGAACGCACAATACAGGTGCCAAATAAAAGGCCTTTTTTTTTAAAATATGTCTGATTACACAGCCATGTACTAACAGGTCAGACGGTGGGTATTAACAGCACGTATATAAAAGAGTTTTGCAGGCACGCAGAACGCACAATACAGGTGCCAAATAACAGGACTTTTTTTTAAATATGTCTGAGTACACAGCCGTGTACTACAAGGTCAGACGGTGTGTATTAACACCACGTATATAAAAGAGTTTTGCAGGCACGCAGAACGCACAGTATAGGTGCCAAATAAAAGGACTTTTTTTTTAAATATGTCTGATTACACAGCCGTGTACTAACAGGTCAGACGGTGGGTATTAACAGCACGTATATAAAAGAGTTTTGCAGGCACGCAGAACGCACAGTACAGGTGCCAAATAAAAGGACTTTTTTTTAAATATGTCTGATTACACAGCCGTGTACTAACAGGTCAGACGGTGGGTATTAACAGCACGTATATAAAAGAGTTTTGCAGGCACGCAGAACGCACAATACAGGTGCCAAATAAAAGGCCTTTTTTTAAATATGTCTGATTACACAGCCGTGTACTAACAGGTCAGACGGTGGGTATTAACAGCACGTATATAAAAGAGTTTTGCAGGCACGCAGAACGCACAATACAGGTGCCAAATAACAGGACTTTTTTTTAAATATGTCTGAGTACACAGCCGTGTACTAACAGGTCAGACGGTGGGTATTTACACCTGGTATACAAAAAGGGTATTGCAGGCACACAGAACCCAGAACACTAGAGCCAAAGAAACTGTATTTAAAAAAAAAAAATGTACACAGCCGTATACTGCCAGAAGATCAGATGGTGCATATACACACTAGGTATATAACAGGGTTTTTGCAGCCAAAAAAAACGCAGAACAGTAGTGCCAAATATAGTTTGGTATGTAGCAGAGCACCTAATACACCACTAATGCCTCTCTCTGTCCCTACTCCAGCAGCTATCCCTGAATACAGCAGCCGTTCTCTGCAGAGTGTATATAGTAGTAAAGCTATCACTGTACTGCACTATAGTAGCCCTGATAAGGGCTTTTAATCACGCTCCTGCCTGTCCAACAGCTAAAACCTATCTCTCCCTTCTCCAGCCTCTGTCCCTGACTAAGTTCACGCAGCTTATGCGAACGAGCAGGAAGACCTGAGTTATTAATATTCGAGGTCACGTGGTTTTTCCAGCCAATCCATGTAGACGCCGTTTTCGCGCTGCCAGCGTGCTCCGCGGGCCTGTCATACCCCCCCTGCATGGTGATTGGTGGAAAAAGAGCGCCAGGGAAGGTGGGAGGGGAAACGAATTCTAAGTGCGCCATCGCCGTTATACTCGATCGAAATCGAGTATGCCGAATAGCGTAGTATTCGATCGAATACCGGCTCGATCGAACACTACTCGCTCATCTCTAATGATTGGTTGTTATGGGCAACTAAGCAATTTTTCATTGACACTATTTTTGATAAATCTCCCCATTTTAATTTACCCTCCAGAAAATGAACTTTAACCCCTCCTACCACAAGCCAGTTTTCACCTTCCTGCCCAGGCCTATTTTTGCAAATCTGACATGTATCACTTTATGTGGTAATAACTTTGGAATGGTTTTACTTATCTAACCAATTCTGAGACTGTTTTTTGCTGTCAGATTGTACTTCATATTAGCGGCAAATTTTGCTCAATGTTTTTTTCCTTTATTTATAAAAAAATCTAAATTTACAGAAAATTTTAAAAAATTCACAATTTGAAAGTCTCTACTTTAAAGACAGATGGCATTACCTCATAAAATAGTTATCAAATCAACATTCCCCCTATATCTACTTTATGTTGGCATCATTTTGTAAGTGCCATTTTATTTTTTTAGGACATTAGAAGGATTAGATTTTAGAAGCAATTTTTCTAATTTTCAAGAACATTTCCAAAACCATTTTTTACGCACCAATTCAGTTACAAAGTTATTTTGAAGGGCTTACATAATAGAAATCACCCATAAATGACCCCAATTTAGAAAGTACACCCCTCAAATTATTAAAAACTGATGTTACAACTTTGTTAACCCCTTAGGTGTTCCACAAGAGTTTTATTAAATATTTATTACCCTGATTTTGCAGTTTACAGAAACACCCCATATGTGGTTGTAAACTGCTCTATGGGCACATGACAGGGGTCAGAAGGGAAGGAGTGTCATATGGTTTTTGGAGGTACCCCTACAGTGGAAACCTCCAAAAACCCCTCAAGGAATTTAGTAAGGGGTGTACTGAGCACTTTGACCCCACAGGCATTTTACGTCATTTAGAAATACTTGGCTATGAAAATGACAAATTTAATTTTTTTTCCAATAAATGTTGCTTTGACCTCAATTTTTTATTTTTTTTGTTTTCACAAGAGGTAACAGGAGAGAAAGCATCCCATAATTTGTTATCCATTTTCTCCTGAATATGGCAACACCCAATATGTGGTCATAAACTGCAGTAGAAGTGAAAAGGAGTGCCATTTGACTTTTGAAGCGATGATTTTGATGAATTGGTTTACGGGCACCATGCAGGTATTGAACAGTCTCTGGGGTACCAGTTATTTTCTGACAACCAGAAATTTTTCTCCGTGTGAGGACTTATTTTTTGTGGTATGAGTTGCCATCATCATTGGTTCTATTTTGAGGCATGTACAACTTTTTGTTTTTTTTGGGAAGCAGGATAAAGAAATGCACCAATTCTTTTTAGGTTTTCTTATTGTGGCGTACACCACATGGGAAAATGACATGTTATCTTTATTCTGCTGGTCAGTACAATTACAGAGATACCAACTTTATATATTTTACTACTTTTACACAAATGTTTTTGCATTGCCACTTTCTGAAAACCATAATTTTTCAATTTTTTGGTGATTGTCTTATGTGCAGGATCATCTTTTACGAGATGAGGTGACGTTTTCATTGTACCATTTTGAGGTACTTAAGACTTTTTGATGACTCAATATTATATCTTTTGTAAGGGGAGGTGACAAAATGTATTTTTTATTTATTTCTTTTTACAGCTTTCACCTGATGGGGTAGATCTAATATTTTTATAGAGCAGGTTGTTGAGGATGTGGCGATACCTAATATGTCTATTTTTTATTTTTGCTAGATTTTACACTGTAAAAGCATTTTTGAAAAGAAAAAAACCCTTTTTGTGTTGCCGTTTTCTGAGAGCCTTTTTTTTTAGTCAATTTTCTTATGTGGGGGCCCATTTTTTGCAGAATGAGGTGATGTTTTCATTGGTACTATTTTGGTGTACATATGACTTGTTCATTGCTTGGCTGTTTTGGCACAGTTTAATTAAAAAAAAAATCAGCATTCACCTGACCAGGTAGATCATGTGATATTTTTATAGAGCAGGTTGCTAAGGATGCGGCAATACTTAAGGCCCCTTTCACACGAGCGGGAGACTCGGACATCTCCCGCATCGTGTGCCGTGTACTGAACTGCCGGCACTGAACGGGGGTTACATAGCATTATACTGATTTATGATGCTATGCAACCCTTACAGTTCTGGAATGTGTTGGATAACATTGTCAGCATTATCCAACACATTCCAGAACTGTAAGGGTTACATAGCATCATAAATCAGTATAATGCTATGTAACCCCCGTTCAGTGTCGGCAGTTCAGTACACGGCACATGATGCGGGAGACGTCCGAGTCTCCTGCTCGTGTGAAAGGGGATTAATATGTCTATTTTTTATGTTTGTGAAGTTTTACACAGTAAAAGCATTTTTGACTCTTGTTTTTGTGTTGCCATTATCTGAAAGTAATTTTTTTTTAATTTTTCAGGCAATTGTCTTCTGTGGGGGCTCATTTTTTGCGGAATGAGGTGATGTTTTCATTGGTACTATTTTGGTGTACATATGACTTGTTCATTGCTCGGCTGTTTTGGCACAGTTTAATAAAAAAAAAAAATTCAGCATTCACCTGACTAGGTAGATCATGTGATATTTTTATAGAGCAGGCTGCTATGGATGTGGCTTAATTTTTCAGGCAATTGTCTTATGTAGCGGCTCATTTTTTGCAGGATGAGATGACAGTTTGAGTGGTACCATTTTGAGGCACAGAAGACTTTTTGATCGCTTGTGATTACACATTTTGTGATGTAAGGCAACCAAAAAATGGGTGTTTAGCACTGTTTTGCTTAGTTTTTTTTTTTTGACAGTGTTCACCTGATGAAGTAGGTCATGTGATATTTTTATAGAGCCAGTCGTTAATTTTTTTCCTTCTATTTTTTACAATTTTATATGACTTAATTATGGAAAAATATAAAAGTGAAATGGCTCACCTCCTGCTTAATTATGGGAAAGGGGAGCTTTTTTTTTTACTTGAAACTTTTTTTTTTCTTTTTGTACTTTTTTTTTCTCACTATGGGATTTCAACTATTGGGGGTCTGATTCCCTCTACAATACATTACAAAACATCTATAGTAATACATTGACTGTCAGTGTAATATACTAACAGCCTGTCTATGAAGCCCAGCCTGGGGCCTAGATCTTATAGACTTTCATAGGAGGCATGGCCAATGCCTATGTTAGTGCGAGGGACCAATGGGATTGGAGGGGGAGCCCCTTCCACAAACCCCCGCACATGCCAGGTCAGCATTGACAGCAACATAAAGGGGTTAATGCGCTGGCATCGGTGTATTCACCAATGCTTTCATATACAGCAGGGACTCAGCTGTCAGGAACAGCCAGGCTCCTGCCGTTTATCGAGCAGGCACAGCTCCTGCACCTGTCCGATCAGAGCGCTGTACATGTATAGCACTTTTTGGCAAGTCATGTCCCGCAACGCCATGTGCTGGTTGGGAAGGGGTTAATCTATAATCAAATTAGGCACAAAGTTCCCAGCGTGGTGGGTTTGAGATTGCCCAAGATCTGCCGCTTCAAGCCAATTCCAACGCCTCCCCCTGTCCTCCAAACCATCCCGACACTCTCTCTTGAAGTCACAGTGATGTTCTGCAGGTGTACTCCTGGCCCTTGAAGTGTGAGCCTTACATTAAATACTGTGAGCTTTGGCCTCACAGTATCCACTGGGCATACACTGTCTCACTTGAGACACTAGTAGACCCCTGATATGACTGACCCTCCTCACATTCAACTGGGACTGACTGCATCAGCTCCATCCTAAGACTCTCACTGCACCTCTTTCTAATGTGCTGGCTACATCTGTGGCAACCTTCTCCATAGTAGCACTTCTGGACTTCTTTACTTGGCTTTTCCATTACTCTCTCAGTAGACTCTCTCCTTGGGACTATGGTGCAACCCTCCATGTAGGCTGCAACCTGCAACACAGGTCACCACTGTCATACATCGCATAGGAGAACGAAGCTAGATAAGATCCAATCATAATATTGTAGTCTGGGAGGAGGTGCAAAAAGTAAGGAGGAGTTTGTAGAAACTGCCACAAATATTGTTTTTAAACCTCCACACATTCACAAGACCCACATGAAGTTATCTTATTAGCTGGGAGGAGAGATTTCACAGGAAACTTATCTAATGCAATACCAAAATAATTATTGAAATATCCCATAATCAACAGAGGGAGCTGTGGTGAATTAGCAGCAAACTCTTTAACCATTGCTTTAATTATGGTGGAGGAATATACTATATATAACTATAATAATAATACATTCAATATTATACAGAGCACAGGGAATTCCCACATAGGAGTGATATTCGCTGCTCACCCATCTCCGACATAGCCATTGTAAAGTATCCAGCATCATATGGGTTTCCTATAGGCCAATGACGGCAGGTAACAATTTTTAAGGTACTCAAATAAGGCAAAACATTTAGCAGAATCCCTCATACCCCAGACATTCCACAAGACCAGATTTATAGTTCTCATTGCTCTAACAGGCATAATGTCATGCTCCGGTGTGGGGGGAAGATACCACACCAAGCACGGGAGGGAAAAGGGGAGGAAAGGAAATTGAGATTAGGCCTGGAAACTAGGGAATGCAGATGGACACCTCCTAGAGAAAACCCTGACTTCAGTCCTGACTAATAACTAGTATGAACAGGCCTTGAAAGTAGGCGAGTTCATACGCAGGATACCTAGGATTCTATCTATCCCTAAAGGACTCTGAAGCTAATGTCAGGATTGAGTCAAACTGTTCCTCCATCAACCATCAAGAACAGGAGTCTCCCCTCAGTCCCAATCACTTAACTTTCCAGAAGCAAATGGCAGCAGCGAGATCTCAGCTGAGAGCCCAAACACCAGCAGACCACAGATACAACTGAAAGTATAAACCGCACAGCATGGTGGGAGAAGCAACAACAAATAGGGAAGGGTAAATGATTAAACACCTATACCTGAAAGGGGTGGGTGTGGTGAATGCCAGCAACAACAAATAACCAAAAGGAAAACATGTCAGATCAAACCACATGTTGCCATTCTCACTGACCTACAGTACTACTACCTGCTACCGCAGGAATGTCAGTATGTCCTGTCACATATCTCATGAGACAGGGCTACAAGTGTCCCTTGTCTATCAATTACTGTGTCGTTAAATACTCTCATTGGGATCAAAAAGAGCTATTTGGGTCACTGCATGGAGAGTAAAAACAAAATGAAGAGTAAGAGACTTCTCGCCCACAGGACCACATATCAATCAAAGTACCAATATATTAATAGCTGTTAGTCCTTTGAGTACTAGCCAGGAGTGTCCTGATGAAGTTACGCCTCATTAGTATCCAGTCAGCCGTGATAGCACCCAGAACTGCAATTTGTAGCTTAGCTAGATACACCATAGAGTAAGAGACTTGCGTACCCTTTTTTTTATATACAAAAACAAAGCCCCCCTCTTCTGGACTTTTAGAGAATAGTCAGGAAAAATAGAGACGTGTGCCCCTTTTATCTCCAGGTCTTGTTTCTCATGCACCTTCTGTAGAATCAGGTCACAATCTTTATAGTGAAGCACTTTTATCAATACCTGGCACAGTGGATGACCTGGCAGACACGGTCTGGAAGGGACCCTGTGGATCCGCTCCACAGCTAAGAGATGTGACAGAGTCTCTTTTCTAAACATTTCAAGCAGTCAAGTATCCCTCAGGATTAATGCCTTCCACCTGTTCAGGGACTCCAGCTTACCTTATATTATGATGCTGCCTATTTTCCAGGTCATCAATTTTTCCAAACAGTGGTGCTATATCTTGTGTGTGCTTCTGTCTGTAATGGCAGTAGTAGATCTTAATAGTACTCACTATGCCTTTAACCACTGTAGTGCACACCTTTTGCAAAATCATGAAGAGTAATAGAAACATCTTCTCTGATTCCTCCTGATTGGGAGTTCAGAGTGTGCCTGGTTACACTGTTTGATAGCAATAAAGACATCAGAAATAGTGGGTTATTGCCTGAATGCATTTGCATCGTCATTTTGTGGAGAAATTTCTTCTCCATGTGTGCCATAACTTAGACCATGTGGCATATCCAACAGAGCAAACAGCTCACCCCTCTCAACAAGGTCATCTAGAGACTCCTCCTCCAATGTGTCTCGGTGAGACACAATTGTAAATGGCATGGGGTCTCAAATCTTCTTTCAAGCCTAGCAGCTACTGCCTGATGCCTGTCTAGAGCAGCTTCCTCTTGCACCACTGCTTTGGTGCCATCTTGAGATCTGCACCACTGCCTCCATCTCCTTTTTTCTGGCAGTTGTGCCCCTTAATCATAATTGAACACACAATATCTGGTACTGGGCAGCAATAGCAGTTATATAGATTAGTCTGGATGCAGATAGGTGCCAATAAAAAGGATTTTTTAGGTTGTCCTCAGGAAATAGAGAGTGGGGGCTCCTCTTTGCACATTCACTCACATTCACATTAATGAATCAGAAGAAAATGTTTGGTGACCCTGTTGCATGGCAATGTGTTAATGGAATCCAATTTAAAAGGAGTTTGATTTTGATTTTAAGTTTTTTTTTTATTATTCTGAATGAAAACATTTTTAGTAAAAATCCATTTAAAGAGGTATGCGGACCACAAAACTCTTGGCCGCGTGCATAAGTCCTTAGGGTAAGACCGTATGAGGTGGATTTTCCGCAGTGTAACTTCTGCTGCAAATTTTACGACAGTTCCACAAACGGAACAGCCACTGCTGATTTGTGACACATTTTGTGGCACAGATAGCATATATTGGATTTAAAATGTACACTACAAATCTCTACAGTGTGCGGATGAGATTTTTTAAAACATTCACTTTCTTGATTCCATAAAAAACAGCAGTTTTTTTCTCACGTACATTCCACTGCATGAAATCCACATCATTTACACCACATGTGGCCGTACCCTCATTGTGGCTTTATGGATTGAGTTTATTTTTATAAAGGGCAAACTCGGCCAGTTGTGGCAACAATTCAAATTTGGCTACCCAGTAGTGTTGATCGAGCACTGTAGTGCTGGGGTGCTCGGGTAGAACAGTAGGTGATACTGGAAGTCAATGGGAGAACCAGAGCACTAAACCAGGCACCCCCTGCTCTGAAGAAAATTATGGAAACACCACTGAAATGGTTTGAGAACAGCATGGGGAGGATGTCTGGATGCATCTTGGACTCCCAAGTATTTAGGATGTTCAAACGTTATACAGCACACACTGCACAGGTAATGTCGCCTTGATTAGCGGCAGAAAAAAATACACTGGATGTCAGGTATTTAGGATGCACAAATGTTATACAGCACACGCAGCACAGGTGGTGTTAAGGTCAGGCAATTTTGCGCAAATTTTGCCCCCCAAAAATATATATTGCAGCCAGATAAAACAATAGTCCTTAAAAGGACTTTTTGGTCTTTTGAAAAGAAAAACTAAACCTGCCTAACAAATTCCTATCCCTACACTATCTGTCCCTCCTTGTGCAGTTATACAGCAGACGCTGCGCAGGTAATGCCACCTTGGTTAGCGGCAGAAAAAAATACACTGGATGTCACAGGTATTAAGGATGCACAAAAGTTATACAGCACACGCTGCACAGGTCATGTCGCCTTGATTAGCAGCAGAAAAAAAATACACCAGATGTCACAGGTATTTAGGATGCACAAACTTTTTACAACAGACACTGTGCAGGTGGTGTTAAGGTCAGGCAATTTTGCGCAATTTTTGCCCCCAAATATATATATATATATTGCAGACAGGTGAAACAATAGTCCTTAAAAGGACTTTTGGGTCTTTTGAACAGAAAAACTAACCCTGCCTAACAAATTCCTATCCCTACACTATCTGTCCCTCTTTGCAGCAGCTCTCCCTGACTAAGACTGAGCTGGGTCACATGTCACCGGGTGCTATATAGCACCCGTTGACACGTTCCTGGCCAGCCAATCACTGTAATGCCAGTAGCCAACATGGCTACGGCACTACAGTGAATGCCAGTACCTCCCTGCATGTTGATTAAGTAAATAAAAGCAGATAAAAGTCTAAGGGGGTCAGATCGGGAGGCCTTGGGGGCCATTCAACAGGCCCACGATGACCAATCCACTTTCCAGGAAACTGTTCATCTAGGAATGCTCGGACCTGACACCCATAATGTGGTGGTGCACGATCTTGCTGGAAAAACTCAGGGAACCTGCCAGCTTCAGTGCATAAAGAGGGAAACACATCATCATGTAGCAGTTGAATGGCCCCCAAGGTCTCCCGATCTCACCCCCTTAGAATTTTATCTTTGGGGTCATCTGAAGGCAATTGTCTTGTCACGAATGTTCCTGCAACAGAAAGAAAGTTGTCTAGGCTTGCACATGTGACATAATCTGACATGTTTTCCTTTTTGTGTTGTTGCTGTTTACCACACCCCTTCACCTCAGCTGTTGCGGGTGTGGTAATTGTCTTTCCCCTATTTATTCCTGCTTCTACCACAGTTACTTGCGGTTTATAGTTTCAGTGGACATTGTGGTGGATTGGTGTGGTTCTCTCCTGAGATCTGGTTGCTTCCATTTCTTCTTAAGATAAGTGTCCACTTTCCCTTTTGTATTTACCCTGCTTTTCACTGTTGTGTTATTTGGCCTTTTGGAGACTCCTGTTCGTCCTTCCTGTTGGGGGAACAGGTAGATTCAGTCCTGCCAGTAGTTGCAGGGTCCTATAGGATCAGTTTGGTTTTAGGTTTTTGTGTATGAAGTCTCCTACCTTTGAGGCCTGTTCATACTTTAAGTCAGTCAGGATTTGTGTCAGGGTTTCCTGCAGGAGGTGACCTTTTCCCTTTACTTGTTTCCTGGCCTCATCCCCTTCCCTCCTACGCTTGGTGTGGTTTTCCCCTCCACACCAGAGCGTGACATTATAAAACACCAAAAAATGTCATTTTTTAAGTGCAGACATGGACCCAATTACTGCACTAACTGAACAGCTACAGGGTCTCTACTTGGAGGTAGCTGACCTCCGCACAACCGTCACCGAAATTCAGAATCCACAGGCTGTTGGTTCCGGGGGTGGTGGTTGCCAGGCCTGTCTGGAGCCTAAAGTCGCTCTCCCGGACAGATTCTCTGGGGGACGTGATAACTTTTTTTCTGTTCAGGGAGGCGTGCAAATTGTACTTTAGACTGCGTCTACATTCTTCTGGTAATGAGGAACAGAAAGTTGGTGCAGTCATCTCGCTGCTTAAAGGAGATGCACATGGGCCTTGGTCATGGGCCTTTTCTCTGCTGACAGGATCGCAGTCTCTCCAGTCGGTAGATTAATTTTTCAAAGCTTTGGGGATTAACTATGATGACCCGGATCTCATCTCCCTGGCCGAGACCCAGCTAGGTGACCTTCGTCAGGGTGAGCGCTCTGTTGAGATCTATTGCGCTGAGTTTTGGAGGTGGGCTACGGATACTGAATGGAACGATCCAGCTCTCCGTAGTCAATTCTGTCAAGGATTATCAGAAAGGCTGAAGGATGCTTTGGCCTTTCATGAAACTCCAGTGTCTTTGGAAGTCGCCATGTCGTCTTTGGAAGACGGCTTTTAATACTCCTGTGTCAGGACCAGCAGTTATTGCACCCTTTCTGCTGGTCCTGTCTCTGACTCTGGTGGCGATGTGGTTGCTCATGGCCGGGCTTCTTCCGCTATTTCGTCAGGCTCCTCCTCCAGCCGACGGTCTCTGGCTGTGGATGTGCGTTCCAGGCAGGGGACGCGTGCCACGATAGTAAGTGCCACGGACGTGGCTGGTGCGCACACCTGCTGGCGGTCTGTGACTGGTCGCCGGAGAAAGCGAGCAATATAGTCTGTTTTAATTTTCTGGTTCATCTGGTATCTCATGAGTTAAGTTTTGTTCCTTGCATTCTCCTCCCAGTCAGCTGGTTGGGTGGGGTCTGCTAGGTATTTAAGGACCTCAAATCTGAGCCTTCCTGCCAGTGTTTGGAGTCTCCTTGCTACTACCTGGTTTGTTATTTGTGCTCTGAAATTTAGATTCTAGTTGTTCTCTGACCCTTGGCGTGTTTTGTGAACTATTCTTGGCTTGCTGATTTTGTTCCTGACGTTCTCTCCTGGTTTTGACGCAGCTATCTGACTATCCTTCAGTTTCTTGTTTGTCTGTCTGTCTGTTATCCCTTCCCCCTGCACTTTAGCTAGTGTATTTCGAGTCTTCAGGTTGTCGACTCAGGAATTAGCCTGAGTAGGCAATAGGCAGGGAAAGGGGTTGGGTCTAAGCTTAGGGATCACTTCCCCTTATCCGTGTATCCCAGCCCTGACATCCTGAGGGTCACTTTGAGAACCTGGTCATGCATTTTGGGTTGACCAATGCTCCTGCTGTCTTCCAGCATTTTATTAATGACATTTTTTATCACCTTGTGGGGAGGTTTGTTGTCGTGTATTTGGATGATATACTAATCTATTCTCCGGTTATGGTGACACATCAGGATCACGTTAGACAAGTGTTGCAGATCTTAAGAGACAACAAATTGTACGCAAAATTAGAGAAATGTGTTTTTGCTGTACACAAGGTGCAATTCTTAGGATACCTGCTGTCATCTTCAGGTTTTTGTATGGATCCAGAGAAAGCCCGTGCTGTATTGGACTGGGATCGACCTGAAAATTTAAAGGCTCTTGTGCGGTTTTTGGGGTTCACCAACTATTACGGAAAGTTTATTAAGAACTATTCAACAATAGTCAAACCCTTAACTGACATGACTAAGAAAGGGACGGATGTTTCAGTGTGGTCTGATGCAGCATTGCGAGCCTTTTCCGCTGTGAAGGAGTTCTTCTGTTCTGCCCTATATTGGTGCAGCTAGATGTGTCACAACCTTTCATTGTGGAGGTTGATGCATCCGAGGTGGGGGTAGGAGCAGTTTTATCACAGGGTCAGTCACCAGATAAATGGCGCCCATGTGCCTTTTTGTCGAAAAAACTCTCTACTGCGGAAAGAAATTACAATGTGAGTAACAGAGAGTTACTGGCCATTAAGTTGGCTTTTGAGGAATGGCGTCATTGGTTGGAAGGGGCGATTCACCCAATCACGGTATTCACAGATCACAAAAACCTAGCTTACCTTGAGTCGGCGAAACGACTTAACCCGAGGCAAGCCAGATGGTCTTTGTTCTTCACCAGATTCAATTTCATTGTCACGTATCGTCCTGGGATTAAGAATGTCAAGGCGGATGCCTTGAACACGTAGTTTTCCCGGAGGTGGTGATTTTCAGGATCCGAGTCCTATACTGTCCGAAGGAATGGTGATATCCGCTCTTTACCCTGATCTTGAGGCTAAGGTGATTGAGGCCCAGGGAGACGCACCAGAGTCTTGCCCCCCTGGGAAATTGTTTGTTCCATCTGAATTGCAGAGTAAATCCACTGTCGACCTCATCTTTCATAGATTCTGGTGGCCAGGGCTGCGTATGTGTGTTGAGGACTACAGTACAGACCAAAAGTTTGGACACACCTTCTCATTCAAACAGTTTTCTGTATTTTCATGACTATGAAAATTGTAGATTCACACTGAAGGCATCAAAACTATGAATTAACACATGTGGAATTATATACTTAACAAAAAAAAGTGTGAAACAACTGAAGATATGTCTAATATTCTAGGTTCTTCAAAGTAGCCACCTTTTGCTTTGATTACTGCTTTGCACACTCTTGGTATTCTCTTGATGAGCTTCAAGAGGTAGTCACCTGAAATGGTTTTCACTTCACAGGTGTTCCCTGTCAGGTTTAATAAGAGGGATTTCTTGCCTTATAAATGGGATTGGGACCATGAGTTGTGTTGGGCAGAAGTCAGGTGGATACACAGCTGATAGTCCTACTGAATAGACTGTTAGAATTTGTATTATGGCAAGAAAAAAGCAGCTAAGTTAAGAAAAACGAGTGGCCATCATTACTTTAAGAAATGAAGGTCAGTCCGAAAAATTGGGAAAACTTTGAAAGTGTCCCCAAGTGCAGTCGCAAAAACCATCAAGCGCTACAAAGAAACTGGCTCACATTAGGACCACCACAGGAAAGGAAGACCAAGAGTCACCTCTGCTGCGGAGGATAAGTTCATCAGAGTCACCAGCCTCAGAAATCGCAGGTTAACAGCAGCTCAGATTAGAGACCAGGTCAATGCCACACAGAGTTCTAGCAGCAGACACATCTCTACAACAACTGTTAAGAGGAGACTGTGTGCAGCCGGCCTTCATGGTAAAATAGCTGCTAGGAAACCACTGCTAAGGACAGGCAACAAGCAGAAGAAACTCGTTTGGGCTAAATGGACATTAGACCAGTGGAACTCTGTGCTTTGGTCTGATGAGTCCAAATTTGAGATCTTTGGTTCCAACCACCGTGTCTTTGTGCGACGCAGAAAAGGTGAACGGATGGACTCTACATGCCTGGTTCCCACCGTCATGCATGGAGGAGGAGGTGTGATGGTGTGGGGGTGCTTTGCTGGTGACACTGTTGGGGATTTATTCAAAGTTGAAGGCACACTGAACCAGCATGGCTACCACAGCATCTTGCAACGGCATGCTATTCCATCCGGTTTGCGCTTAGTTGGACCATCATTTATTTATCAACAGGACAATGACCCCAAACAAACCTCCAGGCTGTGTAAGGGCTATTTGACCAAGAAGGAGAGTGATGGGGTGCTACGCCAGATGACCTGGCCTCCACAGTCACCAGACCTGGACCCAGTCGAGATGGTTTGGGGTGAGCTGGACCGCAGAGTGAAGGCAAAAGGGCCAACAAGTGCTAAGCATCTCTGGGAACTCCTTCAAGACTGTTGGAATACCATTTCAGGTGACTACCTCTTGAAGCTCATCAAGAGAATGCCAAGAGTGTGCAAAGCAGTAATCAAAGCAAAAGGTGGCTACTTTGAAGAACCTAGAATATAAGACATATTTTCAGTTGTTTCACACTTTTTTGTTAAGTATATAATTCCACATGTGTTAATTCATAGTTTTGATGCCTTCAGTGTGAATCTACAATTTTCATAGTCATGAAAATACAAAAACTCTTTGAACGAGAAGGTGTGTCATACTGTACTGTATGTGTCGGCCTGTAGTGTCTGTGCACACGCTAAGGTGACACATACTCGACCTTCCGGACCCCTACTTCCATTGCCCATTCCGTCCAGACCATGGACTCACTTGTCTATGAACTTTATCACTGACCTGCCTGATTCGTCTGGAAAGACAGTTATTCTGGTGGTAGTTGATCGTTTTAGTAAAATGGCGCACTTTATTGCTTTACCTGGCCTACCTAATGCTAAAACATTTGCACAAGTGTTTGTTGACAATATTGTGAAACTTCATGGCATTCCCACTGACGTGGTCTCGGATCGTGGGACTCAGTTCATTTCCAAGTTCTGGAGGGCGTTCTGTACTCGTCTGGGGGTACAATTGTCCTTCTCTTCGGCTTTTCATCCTCAGTCAAACGGACAGACGGAGCGTACTAATCAGAGTCTGGAGACTTACTTGAGATGTTTTGTTTCTGAGAATCAGGAGGAGTGGTCCTCGTTTGTGTCCCTAGCGGAGTTTGCCATAAACAATCGTAGACAGGAGTCCACTGGCAAGTCGCCGTTTTTTGGGGTATATGGGTTTCACCCACAGTTTGGCACATTTTCTGGTTCTGATACTGGTTCTGATATTCCTGAGGAAGAACGTTTTTCGTCATCATTGTCATCTCTATGGCAGAAAATTCAAAATAACTTGATAAATATGGGTAACAAGTACAAACGTGTGGCTGACAGGAAACGTATAAATAGTCCGGACCTAGGTGTTGGTGATTCTGTGTGGATGTCCACAAGAAACTTTAAGTTGCAAGTTCCTTCGTGGAAGTTAGGTCCAAGATGTACTGGCCCATATAAGATCACTGCTATCATTAATCCTGTTCCATTTCATCTTGAAAATTCATAATGTGTTTCACAGATCTTTGTTGAAGAGATATGTTGAACCTCTGGATCCATCTCCCTTGCCACCCACGCCTGTCTTGGTGGATGGCAGTTTGGAATCCCAGATCGCCAAGATTATTGACTCTCGAGTTCTCTGTAGGACTTTTCAATATCTTGTTCACTGGAAGGGTTATGGACCAGAGGAGAGGACATGGGTACCGGCATCTGACGTGAATGCCAGTCGCTTGGTGAAAGCTTTTCACAGGTCTCATCCGGACAAAGTTGGTCCGGGGTGCCCGGAGGTCACCCATAGAAGGGGGAGGGGTAATGTCACAGACATTCCTATAACAGGTAACAGGAGGCCTGTCAGATTGCCAACACGTGGTATAATCTGACATGTTTTCCCAGAGGTCACCCGTAAAGGGGGGGGGGGTGTAATTTCACGGTCATTCCTGCAACAGGTTGCAGAAAGTCGTTAGGCTTGCACATGTGACATAATCTGACTTGTTTTCCTTTGTGTTGTTGCTGTTTACCACACCCCTTCCCCTCAGCTGTTGCGGGTGTGGTAATTGTCCTTCCCCTATTTATTCCTGCTTCTACCACAGTTACTTGCGGTTTATAGTTTCAGTGGACATTGTGGTGGATTGATGTGGTTCTCTCCTGAGATCTGGTTGCTTCCATTTCTTCTTAAGATAAGTGTCCACTTTCCCTTTTGTATTTACCCTGCTTTTCCCTGTTGTGTTATTTGTCCTTTTGGAGACTCCTGTTTGTCCTTCCTGTTGGAGGAACAGGTAGACTCAGTCCTGTCAGTAGTTGCAGGGTCCTATAGGGTCAGTTTGGTTTTAGGTTTTTGTGTATGAAGTCTCCTACCTTTGAGGCCTGTTCATACTTTAAGTCAGTCAGGATTTGTGTCAGGGTTTCCTGCAGGAGGTGACCCTTTTCCTTCACTTGTTTCCTGGCCTCATCCCCTTCCCTCCTACGCTTGGTATGGTTTTCCCCTCCACACCAGAGCGTGACATGTCTATGCTGTGAAGATACGAGATGTGCAGCACCTGAAACTACGGATACTGGAAACCTGTGCTAGCATTTCTTCTGCAGTGTTGCTATCAGTGTGTGAAGAGTGGGAGAAGAGGGTTGCATTGACAATCCAACACAATGGGCAGCACTTTGAACATATTTTATAAGTGGTCAGAAACTTGTAAATAACTCATGAAAGAATAAAGTTACGTTAAAACCAAGCACACTATTGTTTTTCTTGTGAAATTCTCAATAAGTTTGATGTGTCACATGACCCTCTTCCCATTGAAAAAACTAAGGTTGGATCCAAAATGGGCGACTTCAAAATGGCCGTCATCGTTACCTCCCATCTTGAAAAGTTTCCCCCCTCCCATATACTAATCTGCCACAAGCAGAAAGTTAATATCACCAACCATTCCCATTTTATTTAGGTGTATCCATATAAATGGGCCACCCTGTAGGTAAAACTTAGAACTGTCACGGACATTCCTGTGACAGGTAACAGGAGGTCTGTCAGATTGGCAACACATGATATAATCTGACATGTTTTCCTTTTTTTGTTGTTGGTATTTACCACACTCTTTTCCCTCAGGTGTTCCTGGTGTAGTAATTGTCCCTCCCCTATTTATTGATTCTTCTCCCACTATTCCTTGTGGTTTATAGCTTCAGTTGTTGTTGTGGTGAGCAGTAGTCTGGTTTTCTGCTGAGATCCTGGAGCCTCCATTTCTTCACTGAAAGATAAGTTTCCTTTTCCCTTCTGTGTGTTTTGTTACTTTTCCCTGTTTTGTTATTAGGCCTAAGGGAGACTCCTGTTTGTCATTCCTTTTGGAGGAACAGGTAGACTCATTCCTCTTATTCGTTCCAGGTTCCTATAGTGTCAGTTTGGTGTTTAGGTTCCTGTGTATGAACTTTCCTACCTTTGAGGCCTGTTCATACTGGTAAATAAACAGTAATTGAGCCAGGGTTTCCTGTAGGAGGTGTCCATCTTCCTTCCTTAGTTTCTAGGCCTAATCTCCTTTCCCTCCTATGCTCGGTTTGGTCCCCCCCCCCCCCCCACACTCACCTGCTCGCGACAAGAACACCTTTTGACGCAGAGTCTAATGCACAGTAAGTTTATGTGTAACAAAACAGATTAAGTATAAATTGCACAGCAGGTGAACTAGATAAACAAGTAATCTTTAACATATTAGACCGCCTGTTGACAATGCACCTGACCACACTAAGTCTATGTATAACAGAGCAGATTAAGCATTAATGATGCAGCAAGTGTACTAGATAAACTGCCTATATGTTAGAACACCTGTTGACAATGAATCTGATGCACAGTCTATGTATAGCAGAACAGATTGAGTATTAATGGAGCAGCAAGTGTACTAGATAAAAGTGCCTATGTATGAGACCGCCTATTGACAATGAGTCTAATGCACAGTATGTCTATGTATAATAGAACAGATTAAGTATTAATGGCGCAGCAGATGTTGTAGATGAATGCACCCATATATTAGACCACCTGTTGAGACTAAATATGATGCAAAGTAAGACTTTGTATAATAGAAAATATTAAGTATAAACGGTGCAGCAGGTGAAGTAGATAAACATACCTATATATTAGACCACCTGTTGACAATGAGTCTGATACACAGTAAGTCTATGTATAACAGAACAGATTAAGAATGAATGGTGCAGCACATGAACAAGGTGCACAGGGTGATTACACTGAGCCTGCACTGTCCCTGCAGTCTCTCTATGCTCTCCATATTCTCTTCCTACAGTGTCTAAAAACTCTCCCTATGATCTCCCTGCACTCTGCCTATTCAATATTCTACAATTAAAAGCTTTCTAAAACATTGTCCTTAGCACTTGCCATTTCTCTCCCTGTGCTCAGCTCACAGTCAAATGGCGGCGACTGCAAGGGATGAGGCTTTTATAGGGCTGTGACATCACAGAGATGGTTATCTGCTGATTGGCTGGCTGCACGGCATTATGGGTGATTTCATGTTCCTTTGTATCTTACTTTCACTTTGTAACACATGTAGCTGCCATTTTAGGGTAAAAATAATTCCTTACCATGAAGCACAAGGAAATTTGGTTTCGTGGCAAATCGAATGCTTCCTGAAATTTGGATTGAAGTCAATTTGTTTCACTTCGATTCGCTCAACACTAATTATGCTCAAACATGTAACCTCTGGAAAAATTTCCACCATCTGGACATTGATGGCATTATGTGTCTTCCGGGAAAAACTCTACCACTTGAACATTGATGGCATAACTACCGCTATGCCATCAATTTCTGAAAATTGCTCTAAAAACCAAATGGTATAAAAGGGAAACTTTCACCACTACAGACTACAGTACAATCTGCAGGCAGCATTTTATAACGCAGGAGGAGCTGAGCAGATTGTTATAAAGTTTTATGGGAAAAGATTCAGTAAAACTTGAAATTTATTTATTCATATCTGCTCTTTTGACTTCACGTGTACGTACATGGAGGCTGTCATATCAGTGGCCCGAAGCTATCTATGTATACACACTTATAAAAGGAGTGCTTCCAATTACTGATAATAGCATAATGGGCTATCTTTACAAGTTTTGCTGAATCATTTCCCATAAAACTATATATCAATTTGCTCAGCTCCTTCTGCTGTATAACATGCTGCTTGCAGATTCTATTGCATTTCATGATAACATTTCTCTTTAAATACAGAGCCATATCGATTCTGAAAGTCTGTTGATCGAAGATCGCAGCCTTCATCAATTCTTAATATAAATTGCTCAAAAAGTTATATAAACCAATTTCCAATTAAGAAATAATATTAATTATAAATCATTTAATAATATAATAGAAGAACCTAAATAGACAGATTCATTTCACATGAGCTTAAAGACTGCGGTCAACCTCTTCTCTAATACTAATTTCTCTAACTTCTCTAACTGCCTAAAATACAACTGCTACAATAAAAAGGTGGTATTAATTGAACACAGTACATTTCATTTCTGCTAGTTGGAAGCAACACATAGGCAGTAGTGGTACAAGCAAACACATAATCCATGTTCAACTGGGCTTGTTTGATTCAGTTTAGAGAAAGTATAAGGCCTCATACACATGATCATATGTATTTTGCAGTCAGCAAATTGCGGATCTGCAAAATACGGATACTGTTGGTGTTTCATCTGCATTTTTTATTGACTCTTGAATGGATTCATGGTCCACATTTTGCAGCCAAGTACAATGTGTTTTGTTTTCTCCTCCACTGAAAATAATGTGGAGAGAGATGCTACATCAGTGCGATACACCGTGGTGGTGACACATTAAAATATAAATGCAAAAAAAGGACAGCAACATCTCTTTCCTGTAGTGTAGCTAATGCCCTAATGTGAATGATAAATTAAAGTTCCTGCATGTCTTTTCCAAAGGTTTTTACAAACGAGTCTGATGCTGCCCCCAAGCATTCTTATTTCCAGTTAATTGTCTTTACTACCCAAAATATAGGACTCACTTTCTGGGCACATCAGTGGGACTTTTCTTTCTACTGCTTGCACAGCTTTACATACAATAAATAGACTGTTTTACTCTCCCTACAAGCAGTATATATGATATTTGTGAAAGCAAAAGTCAAGAAAAATCAATATGAAGTATTGTCCAAGGAGACTAGAGTAGAAGATGATTTTGCTTTTCCACTAGAGCTATTACAGCAACAATAAAGTTGACAGTGGGAGGCTTTATATATTTATTTGAAGAACATGAAACTAAAATTGAGTATTTTTTCCCCAATATGAAATAATAATGTTTTTTGCCCTTCAAAATTTGCAACAAAAGTTTGAGATTTTTAGTTACTGGAATTATAGACTAATTTTTATAGATATTTTATTAGCACTATGAATAACTTGCGAGTTTATTGTGTATTTAACTCCTTAAGGTCCATGCACATGATTGTATGCTTTTTTCTGTCTACCGACTGCAGAACCGCAGAACATGGATACTAACCACGTACATACCTCCATTTTATTATCACCTCCTTTATAAATTTCCTATCCTCGTCCACAAAATAGACAAGAATAGGACATGTTCTCTCTTTTTTGTGGAGCGCAGGATGGACTTACAGATGTGGACAACACATGGTATGCTATCTGCATTTTTTGCTACCCCATTAAAATGAATAGGTCTGCTTCCAATAAAGAAAAAATGTAGATCGGATGTACAGTCATGGCCAAAAGTTTTGAGAATGACACAAATATTATATTTTCACATGATCTGCTGCCCTCTGGTTTTTATGTGTGTTTGTCAGATGTTTTTATCACATACAGAAATATAATTGCAATCATATTATGAGTAACAAAAGCTTATATCGACAGAATGAGTTAATGCAGCAAGTCAATATTTGCAGTGTTGACCCTTCTTCTTCAGGACCTCTGCAATTCTCCCTGGCATGCTCTCAATCAACTTCTGGACCAAATCCTGACTGATAGCAGTCCATTCTTGCACAATCAATGCTTGCATTTTGTCAGAATTTGTAGGTTTTTGTTTGTCCACCCGTCTCTTGATGATTGACCACAAGTTCTGAATGGGATTAAGATCTGGGGAGTTTCCAGGCCATGGACCCAAAATCTCTATGTTTTGTTCCCTGAGCCATTTAGTTATCACCTTTGCTTTATGGCAAGGTGCTCCATCATGCTGGAAAAGGCATTGTTGATCGCCAAACTGCTCTTGGACGGTTGGGAGAAGTTGCTCTTGTAGGACATTCTGGTACCATTCTTTATTCATGGCTGTGTTTTTAGGCAAGACTGTGAGAGAGCCGATTCCCTTGGCTGAGAAGCAACCCCACACATGAATGGTTTCAGGATGCTTTACAGTTGGCATGAGACAAGACTGGTGGTAGAGCTCCCCTCGTCTTCTCAGAATAAGCTGTTTTCCAGATGTCCCAAACAAACGAAAAGGGGATTCATCAGAGAAAATGACTTTACCCCAGTCCTCAGCAGTCCACTCCCTGTACCTTTTGCAGAATATCAGTCTGTCCCTGATGTTTTTTCTGGAGAGAAGTGGCTTCTTTGCTGCCCTCCTTAAGACCAGGCCTTGCTCCAAGAGTCTCTGCCTCACAGTGCGTGCAGATGCACTCACACCTGCCTGCTGCCATTCCTGAGCAAGCTCTGCACTGCTGGTAGCCCGATCCCACAGCTGAAACACTTTTAAGAGACGGTCCTGGTGCTTGCTGGTCTTTCTTGGGCGCCCTGGAACCTCTCTCCTTGAAGTTCTTGATGATGCGATAGATTGTTGACTGAGGTGCAATCTTTCTAGCTGCGATACTCTTTCCTGTTAGGCCATTTTTGTGCAGTGCAATGATGACTGCACGTGTTTCTTTAGAGATAACCATGGTTAACATAAGAGAAACAATGATGCCAAGCACCAGCCTCTTTTTAAAGTGTCCAGTGGTGTCATTCTTAATTAATCGTGACAGATTGATCTCCAGCCCTGTCCTCATCAACACCCACACCTGTGTTAATGGAGCAATCACTGAAATGATGTTAGCTGGTCCTTTTAAGGCAGGGCTACAATGATGTTGAAAGGTGTTTTGGGGGATAAAGTTCATTTTCTAGGCAAATATTGACTTTGCAAGTAATTGCTGTTAAGCTGATCACTCTTTATAACATTCTGGAGTATATGCAAATTGCCATTATAAAAACTGAAGCAGTAGATTTTGTAAAAATTAATATTTGTATCATTCTCAAAACTTTTGGCCATGACTGTAGACCGAAAATATGGTCGTGTGCATGGGGCCTAATACATATGTAGATTAACTCTTTATACTAGTGTTAACAAAAAAAACTGCCTAGCTTTGCAGTACTAAGGGCTCATGCCAACAATTAGCAGCCCGCAATGCACGGGTACTGGCCATGTGCACTCCATATCACTGATGCAGACCCATTGACTTGAATAGGTCCACGATCCTCCAGATACCGCAAAAGATAAGACATGTGTTATCTTTTAAAGTGGGGTGGGGTATGGCAGTGGCGTAGCGTGGGTTGCCAGCACCCAGGGCAAGCCAAATATTGCGCCCCCAACCTGTAACCACGCCCCTTTTTACAAATAATGCATAAGATGTCACCTGTACACCTACGTAACACCACAGATAACACAGTGATAACTCTCTGAGTACAGATAATGTAGTAGATGTCACCTGCAGTCCTATGTAACATCATAGGTAACACAGTGATAACTCTCTGAGTACAGATAATATAGTAGATGTCACCTGCAGTCCTACGTAACACCACAGGTAACACAGTGATAACTCTCTGAGTACAGATAATGTAGTAGATGTCACCTGCAGTCCTACGTAACATCACAGATAACACAGTGATAACTCTCTGAGTACAGATAATGTAGTAGATGTCACCTGCAGTCCTATGCAACACCACAGATAGCACAGTGATAACTCTCTGAGTACAGATAATATAGTAGATGTCACCTGCCGCATCTCGTCTCTGCAGAGTTTTACAGAAAATTGTTTAGATTCCTCACTTTACTATCATCCTCAGATAACAGACCTCCCCTCCCCCCACAGTGCCCATAAGTATAATGCCCTCTGTATAATAAAAATGTATATAATGGCCCCCTCTGTATTATAGCAATAATTATGGCCCCCTTCAGCCCCTCCAGCATACAGTCCCATGTAATATACATCACTCCCCTGCCTTCAGCCCCTCCAGCACACAGTCCCATGTAATATACATCACTCCCCTGCCTTCAGCCCCTTCAGCATACAGTCACATATAAAATACATCACTCCCCCTGCCTTCAGCCTCTCCAGCATACAGTCCAATGTAAAATACATCACTCCCCCTGCCTTCAACCCCTCCAGCATACAGTCCAATGTAAAATACATCACTCCCCCTGCCTTCAGCCCCTCCAGCATACGGTCCCATGTAAAATACATCACTCCCCTTGCCTTCAGCTCCTCCAGCATACAGTCCCATGTAAATACATCGCTACCCCTGCCTTCAGCCCCTCCAGCATACAGTCCCATGTAAGATATATCACTCCCCTTGCCTTCAGCCCCTCCAGCATACAGTCCCATGTAAGATACATCACTCCCCTGCCTTCAGCCCTTCCAACATACAGTCCCATGTAAGATACATCACTCCCCCGCCATCAGCCCCTCCAGCATACAGTCCCATGTAAGATATATCACTCCCCATGCCTTCAGCCCCTCCAGCATACAACCCCATGTAAGATACATCACTCCCCCTGCCTTCAGCCCCTCTAAAATACAGTCCCGTGTAAGATACATCACTCCCCTGCCTTCAGCCCCTCCAGCATACGGTCCCATGTAAAATACATCACTCCCTCTGCCTTCAGCCCCTCCAGCATACAGTCCCATATAAAATACCTCACTCCCTCTGCCTTCAGCCCCTCCAAAATACAGTCCCGTGTAAGATACATCACTCCCCCTGCCTTCAGCCCCTCAAAAATATAGTCCCGTATAAGATACATCACTCCACTGCCTTAAGCCCCTCCAGCATACGGTCCCATGTAAAATACATCACTCCCCTGCCTTCAGCCCCTCCAGCATACAGTCCCATGTAAGATAAATCACTCCCCATGCCTTCATCCCCCTCCAGCATACAGTCCCATGTAAGATACATCACTCCCCTGCCTTCAGCCCCTCCAACATACAGTCCCATATAAAATACATCACTCCCCTGCCTTCAGCCCCTCCAGCACACAGTCCCATGTAATATACATCACTCCCCTGCCTTCAGCCCCTTCAGCATACAGTCCCATATAAAATACATCACTCCCCCTGCCTTCAGCCGCTCCAGCATACAGTCCCATGTAAAATACATCACTCCCCCTGCCTTCAGCCCCTCCAGCATACAGTCCCATGTAAAATACATCACTTCCCCTGCCTTCAGCCCCTCCAGCATACGGTCCCATGTAAAATACATCACTCCCCTTGCCTTCAGCCCCTCCAGCATACAGTCCCATGTAAAATACATCGCTACCCCTGCCTTCAGCCCCTCCAGCATACGGTCCCATGTAAAATACATCACTCCCCTTGCCTTCAGCTCCTCCAGCATACAGTCCCATGTAAAATACATCGCTACCCCTGACTTCAGCCCCTCCAGCATACAGTCCCATTTAAGATATATCACTCCCTTGCCTTCAGCCCCTCCAGCATACAGTCCCATGTAAGATACATCACTCCCCTGCCATCAGCCCCTCCAGCATACAGTGCCATGTAAGATATATCACTCCCCCTGCCTTCAGCCCCTCCAGCATACAGTCCCATGTAAGATACATCACTCCCCATGCCTTCAGCCCCTCCAGCATACAACCCCATGTAAGATACATCACTCCCCTGTCTTCAGCCCCTCCGGCATACAGTCCCCATGTAAGATATATCACTCCCCCTGCCTTCAGTACCTCCAGCATACAGTCCCATTTAAGATACATCACTCCCCATGCCTTCAGCCCCTCCAGCATACAGTCCCATGTAAGATACATCTCTCCCCATGCCTTCAGCCCCTCCAACATACAGTCCCATGTAAGATACATCACTGCCCCTGCCTTCAGCCCCTCCAGCATACTGTCCCATGTAAGATACATCACTACCCCTGCCTTCAGCCCCTCTAAAATACAGTCCCGTGTAAGATACATCACTCCCCTGCCTTCAGCCCCTTCATCATACGGTCCCATGTAAAATACATCACTCCCCCTGCCTTCAGCCCCTCCAGCATACAGTCCCATGTAAAATGCATCACTCCCCTGCCTTCAGCCCTTCCAGCATACAGTCCCATGTAAAATACATCACTCCCCCTGCCTTCAGCCCCTCCAGCATACAGTCCCATGTAAGATACATCACTCCCCTGCCTTCAGCCCCTCCAACATACAGTCCCATATAAAATACATCACTCCTCCTGCCTTCAGCCCCTCCAGCACACAGCCCCATGTAAGATACATCACTCCCCCTGCCTTTAGCCCCTCCAGCATACAGTCCCGTGTAAGATATATCACTCCCCCTGCCTTCAGCCCCTCCAGCATACAGTGCCATATAAAATTCATCACTCCTTCTGCCTTCAGCCCCTCCAGCATACAGTCCCATGTAAAATAATATCACCTCCCCTGCCTTAAGCCCCTCCAGCATACAGTCCCATGTAAAATAATATCACCTCCCCTGCCTTAAGCCCCTCCAGCATACAGTCCCATGTAAAATAATATCACCTCCCCTGCCTTAAGCCCCTCCAGCATACAGTCCCATTTAAATAATATCACCCCCACCCCTTCAGACCCCTCTAACATACAGTCTTTTATACAAGTATCATCCCTCCTCCATTCAGCCCCTGCAAAAAGGTCCCCCAAGTAAAGATAACAATTATTCTTCCATATACTGACCTGCAGCCTCCTCTCCAACTTGCACTGTAGAATGTATTTAGGTCCCGCCCCCTGGATGACGAGACTCCGCCTCTTCACAACATCAAACCTACCAGGAGCAACTCCATTCTAGTCACTACGGTGACTCTACTGCCTCATAGGCTTCAGGCCTGGCCTGAAGTCTATGAGGATGAACGGAGGGAATGGGAGCCATAGGCCCTCATTGAAGTGTTTTTCCTGCCTGGTGCCCCCTGGAATTTTGCGCCCGGGGCAACGCCCCCCCCCCCCACGCTACGCCACTGGGGTATGGACCTAAAAGCCCACAAAAGCACTACAAATTGGCTTCCTGTGTCTCAATGAAAACCACCAACAGCCAATAAATCAGCTGTGCAAAAATCCTCAACCCAACAACATGAGGTAGTGGGTGATTAAAATATAGCTTTTATTATATACCAGCTAAAAAATGTCTTAATATTATAAAAATGAGTTTCTGTCTGTCTGTTCTCTATGCGCGGCCAAACTACTAGACCGATTTTCACCTAATTCGGCACACAAGTACATCAGGTGTCCGGGAAGGTTTTAGACCAGGTCTCAGCTCTCTAGGACGTACCGTTCCCGAGATATTCCCAAAATATGATCTCCATTAGCCAATATTACCCTGGATGCATTTCACGTCAAATCCCAACTGCCATTTTCTCCACATACATATCGGTTTCCATAACAACTAAGCCAGGTAATTAGCAGCCAGCTGAGGAGCTCAGCTAAATAACAACCCCGCCACTTCTCTTCACTGCTTTAAAGGGGCAGAGCGCTGTGGATGACACTGTTAAAGGGGTATTCCGGTTACCAGAAATATAACTTATGTTTTAGACTAATTTTAGACTAAGACCGTTCAGTAGTAATAAAAGATGTTTTCTTCCACTGCTACCCATTGCATGTCCTCATAAATTACCATGGCATCGACTTGTAATTCAGGCTACCCTCAAAAGAAGGACTTAAAACCCCCGCCACAGGTCTTGCTAAGTAACGCCCCCGACTCGGTCAGGCCACGCCTCCTCCCACTCCACAGCTAACAGGGATTAAAGGTAAAAATCAACTTCTGTCAGCTGCAGAGTGGGAGGGAGGATGACTTTTTCTCTGCAATGACACACAGAAACATTAAATGAAATAGATTAAATATACCCGTGCAAAGCGATGTTTTTTTCCACTGCTACCCACTGTGTTTCCTCATAAATTACCAGGGCATTGACCTGTAATTCAGGCCACCCTCAAAAGAAGGACTTAAAAGCACCCCCCCAAGGTCCCACTAAACCACGCCCCTCGACCCAGTCAGATCACGCCCCTCCCACTCCGTAGCCAATGGGGATTGAAAAAATGAAGGTAAAAATCAACTTCTGTCAGCTGCATTAACTTTCTCTCTGCAATGACACACACAAACATTAAATGAAATAGATGAAATATATCCAGGCAAAGCCGGGTCCTTCTGCTAGTCTTTTAATATTATAAAAATTAGTTCCTGTCTGTCTGTCTGTTCTCTTTGCGTGACCAAACTACTGGACCGATTTTACCAAATTCGGCACACAGGTACATCAGGTGTCCGGGAAGTTTTAAGACCAGATCTCAGCTCTCTAGGATGCACCGCTCCCAAGATATTCACAAAATATGATCTCCATTAGCCAATATTAGCCTGGCAGCATTTCACTTCAAATCCCAACTGCCATTTTCTCCACATACACATCGGTTTCCATAACAACCAAGCCAGTTAATTTGCAGCCAGCTGAGGAGCTCAGTTAATAACATCCCAGCCATTTCTCTTCACTGCTTTAAAGGGGCAGAGCGCTGTGGATGACACTTTTAAAGGGGGTATTCCTGTTACCAGAAATATAACTTATGTTTTAGACTAATTTTAGACTAAGACCGTTAAGTAGTAATAAAAGATGTTTTCTTCCACTGCTACCCATTGCGTGTCCTCATAAATTACCATGGCATCGACCTGTAATTCAGGCCATCCCCTAAAGGACTTAAAACCCCCGCCCCAGGCCTCGCTAAGCCACACTCCTGACTCAATCAGGCCACGCCCCCTCCCACTCCGCAGCCAATGGGGATTGAAAAAATGAAGGTAAAAATCAACTTCTGTCAACTGCATTGACTTTCTCTCTGCAACGACACACAGAAACCATAAATGAAATAGATGAAATACACTAATTTTAGACTAAGACCGTTCAGTAGTAATAAAAGATGTTTTCTTCCACTGCTACCCATTGCGTGTCATCATAAATTACCATGGCATCGACCTGTAATTCAGGCCACCCTCAAAAGAAGGACTTAAAACCCCTGCCCCAGCTCTCGCTAAGTCATGCCCCCGACTCGGTCAGGCCACGCCCCCTTCCACTTTGCAGCCAACGGGGATTGAAAAATTGAAGGCAAAAATCAACTTCTGTCAGCTGCAGGGGTGGGAGGGAGGGTGACTTTCTCTCTGCAATGACACACACAAACATTAAATGAAATAGATTAAATATACCCATGCGAAGCGATGTTTTTTTCCACTGCTACCCACTGTGTTTCCTCATAAATTACCATGGCATTGACCTATAATTCAGGCCACCCTCAAAAAAAGGACTTAAAAGCACCCCCCCCAAGGTCCCGCTAAACCACGCCCCTCGACCCAGTCAGATCACGCCCCTCCCACTCCGTAGCCAATGGGGATTGAAAAAATGAAGGTAAAAATCAACTTCTGTCAGCTGCATTAACTTTCTCTCTGCAATGACACACACAAACATTAAATGAAATAGATGAAATATACCCAGGCCAGGTCCTTCTGCTAGTATATATATAAAAATGAGTTTCTGTCTGTCTGTCTGTTCTTTATGCACACGGTCACATGTCCCTTATCAGCCAATAGAAGCTTGTAGGTCCTTGGTCTCCACACACACACACACATACACACACACAATTTTACTGCAGGTTTCATAACAACCCAGCCCAGTAACCAGGCTGGTAATGAGAGGTAATTAGCAGCCAGCTGAGGAGCTCATGTAAATAGGTAAATTCAGTGCTTACCTCCCACAGGACTTGGAGCAGCCTGCTTCTTACACACGGTCACATGCACACAATTTTACTCCAGGTTTCCATAACAACCCAGCCATTTTTATTTACTGCTGTAGCTCAGCTTTAGGCTAGGTCTACACAACGACATATGTTGCGTGACAATAAGTCGCACGACACATAGGGTACAAGTACACTGCTACAAGTGTCGCGAGACATTGATGTTGCACCAATGTTGTGCAACAATAATTATAATGATAGTCTATGGTGTTGCACTACGGCATGCTGCGACACCATATCCTCTCATTATAAAAATTGTTGCGTGACATTAGTGCAACAAAATGTCATCATGTAGACCGAGCCTTAAAGGGGCAGGTCGTTGTGGAGGTAACTGTTTAGTGGGCAGGGGCCACTGTTAAAGGAGCAGCTGCTGTGGAGGTCACTGTTAAGGGGACAGAGGCCATTATTAAAGGGGCGTTCACTGTGGATGTTACTGTTAAGGGGGCAGGTCACTGTGGAGGTCAGTGTTAAAAGGGGTGGGCACTATGGAGGTTTTTGTTAACATGGCAGGGTTCACTGTTAAAGGAGCTGCTGTTGTGGAGGTCACTGTTAAGGCAGCAGGGTACTGTGATGTCACTGTTAAACGGGGGGACGGGGTACTGTGGCAGTCACTTTTAAAGGGGCTGTTGCTGTGGCGGTCTCAGTTAAGAAACAAGAAACAGTGGAGGTCACAGATAAAGGGACAGTCCCCTATGGAGGTCAATGCTAAGGGGGGTACTGTAGAGGTCACTGTTAAGGAGGTAGGCCCCTCATGAGGTCACTGTCAAGGGAGTGGGGTGCTGTGAAACTCACTGTTAAAGGGGCGGGCTGCTGTGAAGGTCTCATTTTAAGGAGGTGGGGGTGCAGTGTTAAGGGGTGGGGGGCTGTGGAGTTCACTGTTAAGGGGGCAGGGTGCTGTAGAGGTCACTATTATGGGGGATAATGTCAATATCTTATAATGACACACAAAGACATTAAATGAAATAGATGAAATATAACCGTGCGAAGCCGGGTCCTTCTGCTAGTAATTGTATATATTGATAATACACGCAAAGTGAATATAAAGATAAACACAAGGCAAATAAACAAAAAACTCAATTCTTTGGTTCTTACCACCTCCTTGATAGGTCAGCATTCTAGTCAGTTTCTTAAGGATGGTGATGTCCTTCTGTCAGAGGAAAAACTCAGGCGATGAACTGTGGGGACCACTCTATCTGTCCCTATTGTGAATAGCCCTATAAATTAAAGGGGCTATTAGGCCCTGCCTGGCCACATCGGAGCACTCGCACCGATAATGGCGAGCCCGTGTGGAACCCGTCCCTGACGCGGCCCTGCCCCTATTACATGACCCTCACTCGTGGATAGTCATGGGGGAAACAAGTAGTGTCCCCCAGACCTGTCACCTGTGTCCAGTAGCGGCGCAGGGCAAAAATGCCACTACTTACATTTATAGCTATCTGTTCCTGCTTGCACGTCTGCTCCTCCTCCCATTTGTAGCTCCTTGGAGCGCAGGTGGAACGGACGCAGAGCCGCGTGCTTCCGGTGTACAAGGGAGGTCCGGTCACAGAGATCGGAACAGAGTCAGGCAGCGAATGCCTAGAAAGAGGGAGCGTCCCATTGCTAGGCAACAGGGAGATCCCAAATCAGGCATTGAATGGTGATTCAAATATAGAACACCTATTTGGTCTACACAAAGATAACACAGATTTAAAAGGCTAAAAGGATTCTCTCCAAGGGATCCAACCCATATATTAAGGGATTCAAATGTTTTTAGAAAAAAAATATATGAGCATCAATATGAAAAAAGTTACATGAACATAAATAGAAGAAAATAAACTATTGCGAGAGAGCACATGAAAACCAGTTTATACTGTATGTACTACTGGAATGATTAAGTAAGCATTAAATGGGTATAACAACCCCCAAAATGAGTGGATAGGGTGGGTAAACTGACCATAGCAACTGTGATTTTGAAAATGGATTAAATAAAGCAGCTATAATTCTGCTGTTCCTTCAATCCATTGGGATATGTGGTTTTTAGATAAAAAAATTCATCTGGCCTCCCTTTGTAGGATTCTCCTATCCCAATTACCTCCTCTACAAGTCTATGGGACACGCTCGATGCCCATAAAATTCAGGCAGCTCACTCTGCTGCCATGTTCATTATTTATGTGGCGAGCTAGAGAAGTGTCCCTCTTATTGGATACATCTCCCACGTGTTCCCCAATTCTCCGACGTAGCTCTCTGCTAGTCTTCCCCACATATTCCTGACCACACTGACCATTTTATACATAACCCCTTTTGATCTGCAATTAATCCAATCCCTGATCTTGTACTCCTTGTTGGTTACATTGCTTCTGAAGGTTTTACCAATTTTAATGAATTTACACGCGACGCAGCCGCTGTACCTATAGCAGCCGGCCGGGGGCTTGGGAAGCCAAGTTGGATTTTCGGCGGGGGCCACAAAATGGCTATGTATCAGTCTATCGCGGATACTCTTGCCTTTCCTATACGTTATGCCAGGATGTTCACTGATGACTTTTGTGATGTCTGGGTCCATCCCGCCGAAAATCCAGCTTGGCTTCCCAAGAACCCAGCTGGGGCTGCTATAGGTGCAGTGGCTGCGTCGTGTGTAAATTCATTAATATCTGTAATATATATATAACTATCCAAACCCCCCTACTTTTATCAATGCTATTAGCGATTCCTTGCCGCCACTGCATTAAGGGTATACTGTATGTTTACCTGTTTACTAGGTGGCAATTGCCCTGGGCGTCTTTAGCTGTTAGTGGGGGGGGGGGCTTTTACTTTCTTGCAGCCCTGAAACATTTTGGCTCATCCCTGTTGCACCTTCTAGATTACCATAGGGTTTGCAACAGGCATCTTTGCCATAGGGCTGTCTCTCTTTTTTCTTCCTTTATCATTCTGTCAATTCTTCTCAATAAGTTTTTTCAAGATCTTACACTCATAATCGGGATGAAACATGCCATGTAGGGACATAAGTGAGGGTCATGTAATATGGGCAGGGCCGCGTCAGGGACAGGTTCAAGACGGGGTCGCCATTATTGGGGCGGGTGCTCCGATGTGGCCAGGCAGGGCCTAATAGCCCTCTTTCCCCTTAATTTATAGGACTATTCACAATAGGGACAGATAGAGTTGGGCCCCACAATTCATCACCTGGACTCCGGCACCCACCATCCTGAGTTTTTCCTCTGACAGAAGGAATGAAATCTGACGAAGTGGAATTCGATCCGAATTTCAGGAAAAATTCGATTCGCAACAAAGTCGAATTTCCTAGCGATTCGTGGTAATGAATCGTCTTTTTTCCTAAAATGGCTGCAAACTCATGGCATGACATGGGGCAAAGAACTCTGGGAGAAAGAAGGAAACACCCACAATGCGGTCACATGCAGACATGTAGCCAATTAGCAGCCAGCCGGGTCTTGTGCTGTCACAGCCCTATAAAAATCCCTGCACTCCTCGATTCAGCCATTTGCCATTGGACTTAGTGCAGGGACAGACGTGAGGAGCGCTAGGGGAAGTGATAGCAAAACCTTGTTACAGAAAAGAAAGAAGTTTGAGGAGTTCAGGGATAGATCATCAGAACTGCAGGGAAAGGATAGGGAGGATTTTTACACAGAATCAATAGGTGAATATCAGGCAGGGAAATAGCGATTCTGTTACACTGAGCAGCAGTGACTGGGCATTGGTGTTAGCCTGTTACATACTGCACTCAGTTCTAAAGGCTGTTTTGGGGTGCTTTATTCAAAGAAGCACAACTTGTGTTCCTTGTTGCAGTGCAGTAACAGGGTCAAAGCCTTATTTGGGGTACATATAAAAAAAAAAACAAAAAAAAAAAAACAAGGTTTATCTTTTGGGTTGTGTTTGGGCAAAAAAACATATAATCCATGATTGGCAGCTTGTACATTTTAAAGAAATAGTCGCAGTGTCAGTCGCCAAACAAACAGAAAAGCGGCATATAGTGTGTATTGCTGCTTTGTTAACTAACTTCCTTGGTGAAGTTGATTTCCAAAAAAAATAGTTAAGCCGTATTTGTCGGCTTGTTCATTTTAAAGAAATAGTCACAGCGTCAGTCGCCAAACAAACAGAAAAGCGACATATAGTGTGTAGTGCGGTGCAGTAACCCATTGTTACGCCATATAGTGTGTAGTGCAGTGCAGTAACCCAGTGTTACCCCACTCTGTGGGTGTCGTTATTTTTAAAAGAAATACTTAAAGGGGTATTCCCATCTCACAAATGTAGTTTGTATAGTTAGATATAGCTATACCAATATTATTACGAATAGAATGTATTTATATAAAATGTACCGTTTAGAAGATTTGCCTATTTGTATAGGCATTGTCCCACACACATCAGTCAGGCCGTTGCTCCTAGTTATGGCCACCGTGGCCGTGTCGTAGTGGTGGTCAGCTTGCTCCTTTTCAAACCAGCTCTGAGGTAACTGCTGTATTATGAACGCACATTGCATGAACATGCAGAGACACATCTTAGGGTACTTTCACATCTGCGTTTTGGGCGCTACTAGTCCAAAATGCAATGGTCAGGATCCGTCCAAAATGCAGACTTTACAAACAGATCCTGCTCCATAGAGATGAATTGATCTTAGAACAGGATCCGTTTCTCTGCGTTTTGGAAGCACAGACAAAAATACTACAACCCTAAGATGTGTCTGCGCATGCTCATGTAATGTGCGTTCACAATACAGCAGTTACCTCAGAGCAGGTTTAAGCAAGAGCAAGCTGGCCACCACTACTACACTGCCGCGGTGGCCGTAACTAGGGGCAACGGCCTGACTGATGTGTGTGGGCTTGTTCATTTTAAAGAACTAGTCGCAGCGTCAGTCGCCAAACAAACAGAAAAGCGGCATATAGTGTGTAGTGCAGTGCAGTAACCCAGTGTTACCCCACTCTGTGGGTGTCGTTATTTTTTAAAAAAATACTTAAGCCGTTCTCTGGTGCTTGCTGTTTCTACAAAAGTTTTTGGAGTGTGTTAGCAGACACGAAAAGCGCCATATAGTGTGTAGTGCTGTGCAGTAACCAATTGTAGTGCAGTACAGCAACCCATTGTTAACTCACTCTGTGGGTGACGTTATTTCTAAAAGAAATAGTTAAGCCATTGTGAAAGGCAGTAAGCAAAGTATATTTTTTAGGGGGTTTCTTAATTTCCTTTTATTTTAAATTTTTTATCAAATATTATGTCAGACAGAGAGCTGACAGGCCCTTCACAGGGGACGGGCAGTGCCACAAATGTTTCTGGAACAGGCACAGGTCGCAGCAGAGTAAGGGGGCGTGGCAGCAGGGGTCACTTTGAGAGGCCTGAGTTCCCGGTGTTATCTAGAGGTCGTGTCTTGAACAGAAACCCAGCAGTTCTTGGATGGTTGACTCGGTCTTCGACTTTGTCGCAAATGACCTCAGACACCCCCAGCCACATCAGCATGGTGGCAGCAGCAGCATGACATCAGCACCCTGCCATCCGTCATTGAAGATTTGCTGGACTACTGGGCAGCCAAACTAGATTTGTAGCCGCAACTGGCCGAGTTTGCTCTGGAAAAGCTGTTCTGCCCGGCCAGTAGTGTGGCATCAGAGCGGGTTCCTACCAAAATGTGGAGAGACTGACCTTTGTCAAGAGGAATCAGGCGTGGATCAGCCAGGATTTCCAACCACCAACGCCTGATGCGTCACATTAGATCATTCATGCTGTTTTTTGACTGTTTCTTCTGGCTGGCTACCTGCCTCACCAAATACTCTGATACTGCCACCCGCCTGATGCCACACATCTGATGCTCCTTCTTACACCCACCATCGTCAGCGGGTAGTGTTATTGCCACCTACCTCCCCACACTGTCATCGTGCTACTCCATAGTCTGCTTATGCTGCTACTGCCTCCATAATGTCATTGTACCATTCTGTAGTCTGCTGTTGCTGCTACTACTACTACTGGCTCCATAATGTCGTCGTACTAATCTGTTGCCTCAAAATTGTACTTACAGACATTTGATATTTGCTCGGTGGGCCTCTGACTCGGAAATTAAACTTACAGACATGTGATATTTGCTCACTGGGACTGTGACTCGGAAATTAAACTTACAGACATTTGATATTTTCTTGGTGGGCCTCTGATTCGGAAATTAAACTTACAGACATTTGTGATTTTGGAGACACGGAAATTGTACTTACTGACATGTGATATTTGCTCAGTGGGCCTCTGACTCGGAAATTAAACTTACAGACATGTGATATTTGCTTACTGGGACTGGGACTCGAAAATTAAACTTACAGACATTTGATATTTGCTCGGTGGGCCTCTGACTCGGAAATTAAACTTAAATACATTTGTGATTTTGGTCACACGGAAATTTTACTTACTGACATGTGATATTTGCTCGGTGAGCCTCTGAGCCTCTAGAACAAGTGGTTGACACTTGTTCTACGTCAATTCCTCTGGCACAGACATTAGTGGTTATGAGAACTTTTACCTTCCTATCTCTGTCGTCGTACCACCCTGGCCTCTAAATTCTACTCCTGCTGCCACTTCCACACTCTGTCATTGTGCCACTCTGTGGCCTTCAAATTTTACGACTGCTGCTGCCACTTCCACACTCTGTCATTGTGCCACTCTGTGGCCTTCAAATTTTACGACTGCTGCTGCCACTTCCACACTCGGTCATTGTGCCACTCTGTGGCCTTCAAATTTTACGACTGCTGCTGCCACTTCCACACTCTGTCATTGTGCCACTCTGTGGCCTCCAAATTTTATGACTGCTGCTGCCACTTCCACACTCTGTCATTGTGCCACTCTGTGGCCTCCAAATTTTACGACTGCTGCTGCCACTTCCACACTCTGTCATTGTGCCACTCTGTGGCCTCATAATGCTACAGCTCCTGCCACTGCCTCCTCTACACTGTCATCTTGCCACTCTGTCAAACCTTCTACTGTCTCAGGCAGGTCAAATTGACAACGGTTGACACTTGTTCTATGTCAATTCCTCTGGCACAGACATTAGTGGTTATGAGAACTTTTACCTTCCTATCTCTGCCCACCCTGGCCTCTAAATTCTACTCCTGCTGCCACTTCCACACTCTGTCATTGTGCCACTCTGTGGCCTCAAAATTCTACTGCTGCTGCCACTTGCACACTGTGCAGGTCAAACTTGACAACGGTTGACACTTGGTCTACATCAATTCCTTGGGCACAGACATTAGTGGTGATGAGAAATTTTCCCTTCCATCTCTGTCGTCGTGCCACTCTGGCCTCATAACCTCATTGTGCCACTCCGGCCTGACCTCATAATTCTGCTACTACGGTTGCTGCCACTTGCCCATCCTGTCGTTGTGCCACTGTGTGGCCTAATAATGCTACAGCTACTGCCACTGCCTCCTATATACTGTCATCGTGCCGCTCTGTGGTCTCCTGATGCTACAGCTGCTGCCACTGCCTCCTATATACTGTCGTTGTGCCGCTCTGTGGTCTCCTAATGCTACAGCTGCTGCCACTGCCTCCTCTACACTGTCGTTGTGCCACTGTGTGACTTCATAATTCTTCACTACTGTCATTTGCAGTCTTTTTATTGGGCCTGTCTGTGACTGCAAAATTCTACTGATTGACGTTTTCAATCTTGTCAACCTACTCTGTCGTTCTGCCACTCTGTGGTCTACTGATGCTGCTACTGCTGCTGCCACTTCCACACTATTTTCGTGCCACTCTGTGGTCTCCTGATGCTACAGCTGCTGTCACTGCCTCCTTTACACCATCGTCGTATCACTCTGTGGTCTCTTGATGCTACAGCTGCTGCCACTGCCTCCTATACACTGTCCTTGTGCCATTCTGTGGTCTCCTGATGCTGCTGTCACTGCCATCTTCACACTGTCTGGGGGGGGGCTCTGCTAGTTTAAGTGTGTAATAGAACAGGTTCTGTAAGAAATCTATGTGGAATCAGTGAATTAGTGTAAAAGGAGTGCGCTCTTTGGCACTCTAGTAGGATCTTGGGCCTCTGCACGGTTCTTTATAGCTGGCGCTAACATTGACCTGTAAGGCTGAGTTCAGACTTGAGTTATTTGGTGAGTTTTGGCCCCATAACTGCCCAAATACGTAAAGTGTGCAGCGATTCTAAGAGCGACGCCTGTTATCTGCATGTCATACTGGCTCACAGTATTGTTTCACTACCACAGCAGACTCCCAATGCGTGTTACTGCAAGGCACAGTGTTCTACACCACTATACAGGCTCTCTGCAGCCCGGAAGTAGCCGTTTTTTAACTAGATTCGCCACGAATTTATTCGGATCGAACCAAATCTTTCCGGAAAATTTGGCGAACCAGCCGAATCGAATTTTTGAAAAATTCACTCATCTCTAGACATCACCATCCTTAAGAAACTGACTAGGGCGCTGTCCTATCAAGGAGGTGGTAAGAACCAAAGAATTGAGTTTTTTGTTTATTTGCCTTATGTTTATCTTTATATTCCCTTTGGGTGTATTATCAATATATACAATTATTTTTTAGCTGGTATATAATAAAAGCTATATTTTAATCGCCCACTTCCTCATGTTGTTAGAGGCTTCCTGGGTCTCCACTCTGCAAATGATATGACATATACTATAATTGGCCATATCGTGTGGATCAAGGACCTATTCACTGCGGGAGTGCACACAGCCAGTGAATATGGTAGACCCGCCATTTATGGTCCGCAGAACGAAGCCCTTATGTTTGACTGCCTGAGACCATACTGTATATGGCATAAACTAAAGGTGGATTTAGACAGCCTGATGCAGCAGGCAGTTATCGTGAGGAAACTATTCCTTCCCAATAATTGCCTGCTCATCAGTGGAGGTGAAGAGCTGCATTTTCATGTAACAATCACCTCCACTGTATGACATGCTCATACAGATGTATTGTGTCTGGGCAGCAGAGTGCTGTTCACACATCATGATCTACAGTACTACTCAGAAACAGTGATTGAGGTGTCTGCATGAAAGATTAATTCACCAGATCAAAAAATGTTTTTCTCGTTCATCAGGTGATTTGCACCACCTTTACACCTGTAGATTATCGGGAACAAACGTTCGTAGTAATGTTCATTCCCAATAATCTATCCAAAAATTGGGCAGTGTAAACCCACTTTTAGACACTCAGTCTAGACCTGCAATGCTTCCACATTGTGAACCAGACTGGGAGCTTCATACATGAACGCATAGTACTCTGCTACTTGAAGTGGGACTTCCTAGCTGCTCTTACTCTATAGATTACTTCCTAGATTCCTGGTCTATAGATTACTTGAGCAGCTGTGCCCTAGGGGCACCTACAGTATAAGGCTTTACATGTTGCTCTCTCCTCTTCTGCCTTTCTCACTCCTTCTCACTGAACTGGTTCTAACCTGTTCTATTTATAACCTGTATACTAGCACCACCTAGTGGTATGAAGCATGAATGGCAAACTACCAGCCTGTTAAGGTTCTCACAGCATTTAAAAGCACATACATAATAGAAATGACATGGCATTTACACAGTTTGTAGTTCCCACAATTTCACTATAAGTGGGACACTGCACATGTACTACTTGGATGCATGCTCGGACCGGCCCATAGGGGCACATGTGAATCCCCTGAACGGCCTCTGAGCAAGGTGGACCCCTAGTTCCCTACTCCCTGTTCTAGTGGCACATAGCACAGTAGACTAACATATAGATAGGCTGGCTAAGATGCTATACAGTACATTGCCTATGTTGATTTAAAAAAAAAAATGGGTAGTGTGGGCAGGTAGTATATTCATGTAACCTTACAGTGGGCCCCCAGAATTAATTTTACTGGTGGGCCCTATGAACCCCAGTCCGACACTGCTTGAATGTTAAACTTTTAATGTTATCTAATAAAGGAGAAGATTTTATGGACTTGCTGCTGGATTTCCTCTGCCTGGTATGCTGTACTCTTGCCGAAGCAGCCTACCGTTTACAGTTCTGTACATGTGGTCGGATACATTGAAGCTACATATTCGGTGAGCTGGATTGGCTTCCTTTTCTTATTTACTTTTTGCCAAGCTTACAAAACAAAGGAACTATGATAGCAGTGAGTAAGAGCAGCCCATGGCTCCTGCTTCACTTTGTCCTGTGCTACAAGTGGACAGAGCATACGTCCAAGAGTGAATAAAGACACTTAGGCCTCTTTCACAAGTCAGTGAATCATGGAAATGTGTTGTCTGTGGTCTCCACAGACAGCACACAAACTCATTGACTGTTTGTATTCAGAATTCAGTAACAGTGACACCATGGAAACTTGCCCTATTTCAAGTGCATTGAATCTGTCATAAGAAAATAACCTATTGTTTAAATCACATTTTTATATTTAACACATTTTGGATGATGTTATTATTAATTTTCCATGTCAATATCTATATTTAATTAAAAATCATAAAATCCGGCAGTTTTTGCACTGACCACTAAGCCTAATAATCGGCGCCACTTCTTGGTGTGTACAGATCACTTTACTACCATTACCTACTTTTCTGTCATTCTGATTCGACCTGTATTGATATAACTTCTGTCTTTAGCTAAGGCCTCTTTCACACTAGCGGCAGTCCGGATCCGGCAGGTGACACATGTCACACAGTACCATATGCAGACATACACACACATACACACAAACACATACATACTTACATACTCCAGGCAGGCAGGCCGCACGTCTTCATGCCCAGGAGGCGCGCAGCTATGACGATTCCCCACAGTGCCCTCTGCTGGGCCCTGTAGGGAATCGTCATAGCAGCGCGCCTCCTGGGCATGAAGACGTGCGGCCTGCCTGCCTGCCTGGAGTATGTAAGTATGTATGTGTTTGTGTGTATGTCTGTATGTATGTATGTCTGTATGTATGTCTGTCTGTATATATGTCTGTATATATGTCTGTATATATGTCTGTATATATGTCTGTATGTGTAGGTGACGGATCCGTCCTGAACCCCATTGAAAGTCAATGGAGGGCGGATCCGTTTACCATTGTGGTCACACCAGACGGATCCGTCCCCATTGACTTGCATTGGGGGTCATTCCGGATCCGTCTTGGTGCGGATGCCTGGACCGTTTGTTCTCCGGTCTGAAGACGGAACGGTATGCTTTCAGGAGCATTCCGTTGTCTTCAGTTCAGTTTTGTCCCCATTGACAATGAATGGGGACAAAACTGAAGCGTTTTTTCCGGTATTGAGCCCCTAGGAACTCAATACCGGAATTTAAAAACGCTAGTGTGAAAGTAGCCTAAGGCTACTTTCACACTAGCGGCAGCACGGATCCGGCACCTAAAGGGTGCCGACGGATCCGTACTGCCGCTGATGCATGTGTGGAGCCGGAGCAGCGCTCCGGCCCCACACATGTTGACACACACATTGGAACAAGACACAGACAAACATACATACATACACACACATACATACATACTTACATACTCCAGCCAGGGACGCCGGCAGAACGTCTTCACGCGCCTCCTGTGCGCAGTGATGACGATTCCACACAGCGCCCTCTGCTGGGCGCAGTGGGGAAACGTCATAGCTGTGCGCAGGAGGCGCGTGAAGACATGCTGCCGGCGTCCCTGGAGTATGTGAGTATGTATGTGTGTATGTATGTATGTATGTCTGTCTGTCTGTATGTATCTATCTCTGTAGCCAGATCCGGAATGACCCCCCATTGCAAGTCAATGGAGGACAGATCCGGATTACTGGTGTGTCCACACCAAACGGATCCGTCCCCATTGACTTGCATTGGGGGTCATTCTGGATCCGTCTTGGTGCGGATGCCTGGACCGGAGAGCAAACCGCAGCATGCTGCGGTTTGTTCTCCGGTCTGAAGACGGAACAGAATGCTTTCAGGAGCATTCCGTTGTCTTCAGTTCAGTTTTGTCCCCATTGACAATGAATGGGGACAAAACTGAAGCGTTTTTTTTCCGGTATTGAGCCCCTATGACGGAACTCAATACCGGAATTTAAAAACGCTAGTGTGAAAGTAGCCTTAGACAGGATCCACTATTCACAATGGGTGATTGTCAGATCTTATCTATTCTTTCCTTGTACAATGACCTCTGCACAGGTCACAGAGCATGCCTAGAAAACTCTCCCATAGAAGTCAATGAGGTCCCCTGCTGTCCATTGTGTCTATGGCCCATGGGGCTGCTGTAAAGCAATTTTCTTAATGTTTTTTAAATGCTGTTAAGAACAGCTCAGGCAAGATGGAAGCCCCCATAATAATGGTCAGGAAACACAATTTAAAAAAAATCTACAATCAGAAAATAACAGATTATAAAATTATGTGTTGCTATCTATAGGTCCATGAAAACCACCGATGCTCTTCATGTTTGGTCCATGATTTTCACATACCATTGGTAGGAGATGCTCTGGAAATTAATTTTAAAGGGAGTCTGTCACCACTATATGACCATATACAGCGCTTACATGGCTCTGTTGCACAGCTACACATAAATGTAATGGTACCTTTGTTATTTTCTTTAGACTTGCAGTTTGAGGAAAAACGCTGTTTAATTCATATGCAAATGAGCACTCGCAAGTGCCTAGGGGCAGTGTTCAGTGTCTAGGAGCCTAGGCTGCTCTGCCTTCTTTATGGTTACTCCTCCCCAGCCTCTGCCTTTGCCCGCCCTCCTATTCCCTTGTGTCATACAAGGAGGGTGGGCAAAGGCAGAGACTGGGGAGGAGTAACCATGTAATCACGGACACATATGTGTGAAGAGCACATTTTTAGCCATTTGCTGCTGATACAGTCCTCTGCTTTTCAGAAACAGAGGAGCAGGAAAATAATAGTACTGCTTGCACATGTGCAGAAGCACCAGTAAGGGATGTCTGCAGGTTACACTGTATAGAGTAAAGATTGCTGTACATGCCTAACCACCAAACTATATTGCTAAAGGTGGACATTACCTTCGGCAACCAAAACAATAAACAAAGTAGAGACATGGGAGTGCAAGTAAGTGGATAACTTAGAAACCGTGCTAAAACAAAAATCTAACTTTATTACAAAAATGCATATTATTGGATGATGGTGGATGAGTTTAACCCTATTTAGCTTAATGAGACAACCCATTTAATAAAAACATGATGGCATAAAGATATACAAAATTTATAAGAATTGCATGCAGCCCAGTGCCAGAAACTGAAATCTACTCCAAATTTTTGATAAAGTGACGAGCATATAGTAAACCATAAAAAAATGGCAAATTTTTGTGTAAAAAAGGGCTTATGCAAAAATTTGTGACTTTTGGCACCACTTTTCTTGATCAGGTGACTTGATAAATATCCTCTCTAGTTTCCTTAAGTATACATACACTTGATTAAACCACCTAGACAGTATATTTTTGCTGGTCAACATCTGATCTATGAAGATCTATGAAGGTCTAAGAACAAACATGCCACAATTTGTGCAAAAAGTGGAGCCTTACTTTTTAATGTAAGTAGTCACTAACCTTTCAAGAAATTTAGTATAAATCAATAGTACTTGTGGATTATATAAGAATCCTACTATATCTAGAAAAATACTTCTTTCTCCCACTAGACGTGTATTTCTTCTCCTCATCCCCCTCTCAATAGATTTCCATGGACAGTATGTCTGTGTATACCTTTCTGCATCTCTCCCCCCTCGCCCCCGCTCTATATAGACTTTTATAGGCAGCATGTATTCTGATCTTTTATTGAACTGAAAGTTTATATCATCTTTCAAGACAGATGTCATAGTGTGGTGACACCGTCAATTTCGGCGGGTAAGTGGACAAGTGCACTGGGACCATCCTGGAGGTGCGACTAGTTAGCCCTCGACTAAGTTCATCCTCACCATCAGGGGCACTGTAAAGAATGGGGCTCACTGATTCTCTGCCCTCTGGGTTTGCCCCAAGTCAAACCAGTGCATTACCTGCCACTGTTCCCTTACCTACTGGTCTAGTTTCCTGCTATGTCTGTATTTCTGTGAATAACAAATTCTTGTTGGTCTGATTGCTTGCCTTGTGTTTGTTTGCCTGAGATATGTTCTAGGGGTCGGTAGGAACCTCACTAGAACATGACAACAGATTTATCAGAGAAAGTTAGCTTAGGAGGGGAGAAAGAGGCAATATACACTGATAAGTTACATTTTAAAGTTTTAAATTCACCTGAATTATTGCATTATGCAAAGGTGTTTGAAAAAGCACATTGTCCACGTAAGCTCTGTTACTCAGTCATCCCATAAAGTTTGGAAAAAATGGGTGTAATGTAACCCTGCATTGGTTCTTTCCAAATTCGTTGTAGAACCACTGTGCCATTTAACTGGTTTTACATTGGGCTAATCCTGAGGGTGTTATCCTTGCTGCCCCCTGGTTTCCACCCTTTAACCCCTATGTAGGGAAGCCACCAAGCCACAACCTCTTGGAATAGTCCCGTTGTGGTTGGCAGCTGATACACAGTGGTCAGAGACTCTAGGGCAAACAGCAGAGAACAGAGTATGTACATGTGAATTCAAGGCAAACAGGGACTGAAACAGACAATGTCAGGCAAACAGAGCACACACTTATCCATGGAACAGACACAGGGTAATGACAGAAGGAACTAGATCAGATTTCAGACACAGACAGAACCTGAATAGATTAAAAAACTACTGTATCTGGAGAAACCAGGGTGACTGATATAAGCTCCATCACTGAACAAACAAACAGAATCTGTACAGATCCAAACAGGACCTGGAAAAACTAGTCAGCCAGAACTTGCTGCACAACTCATTAGTCCAACAAGTGCACACAAAGAGTCAGGAAAGGTTTACCCCAGGAGTACCGAGCTGATGAGATATACAAACCACAATGGCCCTAATTCACACCCACAATAAGCCAACGCCAGGGTGCACAGAACAGTGGCAACATGAACCATCATTAAACACAATGGTGCTAATTCAATTCCACAAGAATCTGGTGCCTGAGCGCTCTGAACATTGACGAAAGTGAACCACCATTGTATCACTCATCATTATCTGTATTCTGTTACATTCATTTTTTATTTCTACTATCTTGATATCTACAGGTTTACATTCCTACCAAGTTTATCTGTACCTTAGTTCAAAACAGTGTAGATGAGCATTTGTTAAAAAAGTAATTTCACTCTTGCTTCAGATAGAAGAATTGTTATCACGTTTTCTGAACATACTTTTATCTGAATCAAAATTGAAATCTGGTTCATCTCTTCAATTCACACACACAGACAGAGTAAACGTACAGTTTAGGTGGCAAAAAGGCATCCAAGATTTCCATACTTTTAAAGGGTACTCCACATGAAAATGAAATGTTCCTTTCAATTTCAAATGATATATTTCTTAAAGTTCTTAGAAAATAATGATGTAAAGAAAGTTTTATCTCTTTACCAGCCACAGTGTCCCTACTTGTTCTTAAACAGCTGCTCATCAGTTTCCCTGGGTAGAATGAACTTAGACTGATAGCCTCAGGAATTACAGATCAAGAGCTGTTGTGAGCTTTGGAAGAATAAATAGATGCATGTTAACAAATAGCAAACAGCATCGGAGGAGACACTAACGAATAGCATTTCTTTTGACAGGTAGTTACTGAAGTTCCAAAGAAAACAGATGGCAATACTTAGAAAAACAAATGACTACAACTGAGATAAATTTCTGTTTTACTGTAAGTACTTTGTACTTGTAACAAAGCACACACTGAAGCTTTTTGGTCAGTTTTTATTTCAAAGCTTAGAAAGTCATAGTTGTTATATAACATAACCCAAAATACTTATAAAGTAGAAGATAAAAGAATTTAATAATTTTTGGGTACACATAATTTATTGATTAACTTCTTATTATTAATAAAATAAAAATGTTTTCCCTTTGCCGCGTCTCAAGACACATTGTTTACTTTTCATTTGGCAGCTCTATGTGATGGCAATTTATACATTTCATTTGTGCCAATTTGAGTTACATAAGATATGCTGTAATACCACACATATGGAGATTTTATTTTTTAAATTTTATTTTTTTCAGGAAAAAAAGTGAATTTTCTTTTCTTTTATTGCTTTTAAGGGGACTTTGTACTACTTATGTAGTACATTCTATTATGCTGTCAGTGGCAAACTGTCAGGCTTAATAAGCATTTACAGAAAGCAGACCTTGCGACCTTCATGAGACCCCCAGCTGCCATGTAAAGGCATTGGCACTACATGATCACATTTGCAGTTTGCTGATGGGTGACAGATGGAGCCCTCTTTCCTCTAAAACTACTTAGATGCCATGGTTGCTATTGACTGTGGCACCAAAGGTTTCTCCAATGAAGTTGTTAGCGCAGGTGTCTGGCTGTCATTAGATAGGGGGACACCCACTCCTCCCTACATGGGACACCCATGCTGTACTAAAGGTGTATCGCTGTAAAAAGGTGCATATTTAAAATCTCTTAGTGACTTAATGGGAAGTCACTAATGGGTTATGAGTTTTTTGGTGATACATAGTTATTTTGTCAAATAATGTATTTCAATGCAAGCACAAGTGATTAATTCTACAAATTAACTTTTTTAGTTATGTGAAGGGACAAATACTGCTGCAAAATTAAATCATTTCAGTAGTTTCCCATATAATCAATTAGCACTTACTCTTTCATGTAGAAGCTCTGTACAGAATTTTTTTTCCCCATAAATACTGCTTTCTGTTTCGGACAATATCAATATTCCCTTTAGCTTATACATTATAAAAGTCTGCATAGTTAATAAAGAAGGCGGGAAATTGGGCACTGGCTCTTGAGGTGGTACTGGGTGACCAAAGACTTTCAGTGAAAATGGAATATGACAATTGATTTAGAAGGAAATCTGCATTATGATTCATCAGTATTAAAAAGAAGGACATACTATGGGAATTATTTTGTATTTTTGTAAGACGAACAACCCTTATTTTTTTTAAACAGGTGGATAATTTTTTAGATAGTTTTGATGTTTTTGATGTGTTTAGCTCATTCACTGTGGTCAATGCTGATAAGTGCAATGCTCTTCTGTGTACATATTTTTGTGGAAACCTCAAAAGAACAAAAGAGCTATCATTGAAAAAGATCAGTTCTGCATTTACAATTCATTTTACAACTCCACATTTTCTCTCTTACTGAAGGGTCATTTAAAGTTCATAAACTGTGTTCAAACTGGACAAGACCAGTTCATACTGTTATAGTATTAGGGGCCAGAAAAAAATCAGTATGGACATATATGTTCAATATTTCCTTTACCCTATGTAATTTGCACCATGTCTAGTCTTCACAGTAAATAGGTAAAGTTTTTCTTTACACTGATTTGATGAATGTAATCCCACCTAATTATGTCTGTTGACAATACAGATGTGTCCACACTTAACTGATCACTTATCTCAACATGTCCTGAGATGTTTGTCACGAACTGACATTATATCTAAATTGGATAAATTGCAATGCAACGTTCAGACACCAGGTGGCGTATTGTGTTACTAGCTAATACCTGAACTAGAGATGAGCGAGGTTCGTACGGAACTTTGCGAGTTCGGGTACCCAGACCCACACCTGGACTTTTTCACTAAAGTTCAGTGTTTGGGCGATTTTATTATTTCCTGTTATAACATGGTTATAATGGAAAATAATAGCATTTTTAACACAGAATGCTAAATAAAATGGCCATTCAGGGGTTAAAAATAATTAAAAAAAACCCCACCTCATCCACTTTATCGCGTCACTGGTATCCTCTTCTTTCATCAGGACCTGCAAAAGGACCTGCGATGATGTCACCATGCTTACCACGTGATGTGCACGGTGAAGTCATCGCAGGTCCTTTGCAGGTCCTGCAGAAAGAAGAAAGAAGAGGATATCGGCTGCACGATCAAGTGGATGAGGTGAGTTATTTTTTTTAATTATTTTTTTAACCCCTGAATGGCCATTTTATTGGCCATTTTATTTAGCATTTTGTCTTTAGAATACTATTATTTTCCGTTATAATCATGTTATAATGGAAAATAATAAAGTTAAATTTGGGTCCCCATTGACTTAAAGGAAATCTGTCACTTGTTTTGAGTGAATTAAACTTAAAGGGTACCTGTCATCTCCAAAACACCCCCTGAACTAGAGTAAGCGTTGTATAGTGTAAGTGATGCTGAATCTGAATATGTAAGTTTTATCTTCATACTCACTTCCATTCCGACGCTGTGCTCCCACAAACCTGCAGTAAAATGCACTCACTGGACTCCGCTGCTCACTCACATAATGGAAAGGACTCAAAGAAGAGTCCAGTCAGTGCATTTTACTGCAGGTTTGTGGGAGCACAGCGTCGGAATGGAAGTGAGTATGAAGATAAAACTTGCATATTCGGATTCAGCATCACTTACACTATACAACGCTTACTCTAGTTCAGGGGGTGTTTCGGAGATGACAGGTTCCCTTTAAAGTACTGTTGCGTGCATTAAAGTACCTTGTATCCAGGTGTGGTGTTCTTTCTTTTGTCTGTCTTCTCATTTTTTTTTAATTAGCGTTTTTGTGATATGCAAATGAGCTCTGAAGGAGCCCAGAGGGCGTTACAATAGATGAACTGAGCCCAGTAACGCCCCCCTTTTGAGCCCAGCCCGCCTTCTAATTCAAATTGAACACTCGTCTTTAGGGCTGGAGTAACGCCCATATTTGAATAATTCGCCACTCTGGGCTCCTTCAGAGCTCATTTGCATATCACAAAAACGCTAATTAAAAGAAAATGAGAAGACAGACAAAAGAGAGAACACCACACCTGGATACAAGGTACTTTAATGCACGCAACAGTACTTTTAGTTTAATTCACTCAAAACAAGTGACAGATTTCCTTTAAAGAGGCTCTGTCACTAGGTTGTAACCTATGTATTTAAATACATAGGTTACAAGTCCTAGTGACAACTTTTAAAATCATACTTTTCATGCAGAGTTCTGCGCAGCGGTCGCGTAGAAATCTAAACTTTAAAACATATGCAAATGAGCCATCGGAGCACCGGGGGGCGGCCTCTTTCCTCTGGAGCACCGCTCCTTCACCGCCCCCCCCGGGCCCGAGGCACGTCCCCTGTCTCTAATCACGCCCCCTCCTGTATTTGATAGACAGCGCTAGACTGGTAAGTCTAGCGCTGAACTCTCACGCATGCGCCCTAAAATTTTCCCGGCGCCTGCGCAGTAGCGCTTGCAGTGTCTACACTGCAATCACTGTCTTCTCTTCTGCGCACGCGCCGTTACTCCCGGGACTAGCGAAGTGACAGCGCGTGCGCAGAAGAGAAGACAGCGCTTGCAGTGTAGACACTGCAAGCGCTACTGCGCATGCACCGGGAAAATTTTAGGGTGCATGCGCGAGAGATCAGCGCTAGACTTACCAGTCTAGCGCTGTCTATCAAATACAGGAGGGGGCGTGATTAGAGACAGGGGACGTGCCTCGGGCCCGGGGGGGGGCGGTGAAGGAGCGGTGCTCCAGAGGAAAGAGGCACTCTCGCGCATGCACCCTAAATTTTCCCGGTGCATGCGCAGTAGCGCTTGCAGTGTCTACACTGCAAGAGCTGTCTTCTCTTCTGCGCACGCGCTGTCACTTCGCTAGTCCCGGGAGTGACGGCGCGTGCGCAGAAGAGAAGACAGTGATTGCAGTGTAGACACTGCAAGCGCTACTGCGCAGGCGCCGGGAAAATTTTAGGGCGCATGCGTGAGAGTTCAGCGCTAGACTTACCAGTCTAGCGCTGTCTATCAAATACAGGAGGGGGCGTGATTAGAGACAGGGGACGTGCCTCGGGCCCGGGGGGGGCGGTGAAGGAGCGGTGCTCCAGAGGAAAGAGGCCGCCCCCCGGTGCTCCGATGGCTCATTTGCATATGTTTTAAAGTTTAGATTTCTACGCGACCGCTGCACAGAACTCTGCATGAAAAGTATGATTTTAAAAGTTGTCACTAGGACTTGTAACTTATGTATTTAAATACATAGGTTACAACCTAGTGACAGAGCCTCTTTAAATGGGGTCCGGGTTCGAAGTGAAGTTCGGGTCAACTTTGACCTGAAGTTCTGCCAAACCTGGTGAATCCGAGCTTCCATGGGTTCGCTCATCCCTAACCTGAACTTACTTACAAATGTGAAATTTTGCCAGTCTCACATCCTGTCTTTGTCTTACATTTAACATATATAAAAAATATATTGTATACATTAAACAAATCCCTCCGATGGATGCCCTTTTTTTACTGTGCAATGATTACCATATATTTTGATCTATGCCATTGTTCACTACAATTCTATATGCCGTACACTATGATTTAGATACACTTGTCAGTATATAGTGATACTCTAGTATTATATTTAAAATAACACACACCAACCACAGTTTTATGCAGAGAGTATTATATACTGTACTTTTAACAGTGACATTACATGTTACAAATGTACATAATACAATTCAGGATGTCAGTATAAAACACAATGTTTTGCATGATATTTGTATATGACATTTAAAATATTTATTGATTGCATGTTAAACTATGTATCTAATCCAGTTATATGTGATACTGTCCTCTTGGCTGTGTACCTAATCCTAACATGTACGATACTGAAGCTATCTAATCCTATCATATGTGATACTGCCCTGTGAGCTGTGTGTCTAATCCTACCATGTGTGATACTGTCTGCTGAGCTGTGTATCTAATCCTATCCTGTGTGATACTGTCTAAAGAGCTGTGTATCTAATCCTATCCTGTATGATGCTGTCTGCAGAGCTGTGTATCTAATCCTATCCTGTATGATGCTGTCTACTGAGCTGTTAAACTGTGTATCTAACTAATAGTGCCATGTGTGATAATGTTTGCTGAGCTGCTGCATCTAATCCTGTTACCTAGTGGAAAGAGCAGGGTCCTCCCAGCAGCACAGAGGATTTCAGGAGAGGAATGTGCTGATTTTGTAGAGGTCACAGGCTGAGAGTTAGGCCTCATGCACACCGTGGCCATGCTGCGGGCCGCATACAGCGGGTCCGCAATAAACGGGCACCGGCCGTGTGCAGCCCGCATCACAGATCGCGGACCCATTCACTTCAATGGGTCCGCGATCCGGGAGATGCGGAGCACTACGGTGTGCTTCCGTGGTGTTTCTGGCCATACCTCCGCACCGCAAAAAAGTAGCGCAAGCACTACTTTTTTGCGGCATGGACCCTCGGATGCAGATCGCGGACCCCATTCAAATGAATGGGTCCGCAATCCGCATGCGGTGGCCTCACGGTCAGTGCCCGTGCATCGCGGACCGCAGTTTGCGGCCCGCAGCACGGGCACGGCCGGCACACGTTCGTGTGCATGAGGCCTTACATAGTGGAAGGAACAGGGTCCTCCCAGCAGCACAGAGGATTTCAGGAGAGGAGTGTGCTGATCTTGTGGAGGTAAATGGCTGAGAGTTCGGGCTCATGCACACGGCCGTTGCCCGTCCATGGCCACCTTGTGGCCTGCATACAGCACTTGTATGGGTCCGCAATACCAGAGATGCAGTGCGGAACGGAGGCACGTTTCGGAAGGCTATGGAAGCACTACAGAGTGCTTCAGTGGTGTTTCTGTCCGTTCCTCCGCACCACAAATAAATATAGAACATGTTCTATTTTTTTGATGTGCGGTTGGATCACGGACCCATTCAAGTTGAAAGGGTCCCTAATGCACGGAACGGTCGCACAACTGCCGTGTTAATGAGTCCTTACATAGTGGAAGGACCAGGATCCTCCCAGCAGCACGGATAATTTCTGGAGAGGAGTGCGCTGATCTTGCAGAGGTCACACGATGACAGTTACATACTGTACGTAGTGGGATGAGCAGGGTCCCAGCAGCACAGAGGATTTCAGGAGAGGTGTGCTGAGCTGTGTATCTAATCCTACCTTGTTTGATACTATCTATGAAGCTATTGTATGTATCTGTATAGAGTGTGATACAGATAAGGAGCTCTCCCTTGTGTACATACACTGCTGCAGCCACTCCTGAGATAAGAGAAGTGGGGGAGGTGCTGCTGTATTTTAGTCCCCATCACCCTTTTTAACACAAGAGAGTTTTCTGTCTGGATGTGATGTGTGTAGTGAATAATATTTATTTATATAGTGCCACCATAGTCTTTAGCACTTTACAATTCAGAGGGTTCATGTACGAAACAAAATAAATCACAAAGTTACCGTCTAATATACAACTGCACCACTAGGAGTAAGGCCCCTGCTCGCAAGAACTTACAATCTATGGGGAAGTAGTGGTGACACAAAAAATGCGTGAATGCGTCACCTCCAGACTGACTCCTGATCATTCTTTTCAATGTTATGTATTCATCAGCGTCACTTATCATCTCTGTGTTCAGGAAACTCAAAGCATCGTCTGTATTGTGTGTGTTTCAGGCAGCTCTCACCCCATAGAAGTGAATGGGGCTCGCAAGTAAAATGGACGGCATCTGGATACACATACATATCTAATCCTATTATGTGTGATACTTTCTGCTGAGCTATGTATGGTCAGGAGTCAGTCTTTTTTGTGTCACCATTCACTGAGGAAAATAAACTGTCAGATGAAATGCAGAATATAAAAGTAAATTCCCCATTAAAAGTGCCCTGTCTGACCCAGGAAGAAGTAGAGCTGCGTCTTAAAAAGATTAAAATAGACAAATCGCCAGAACCGGATGGCATACACCCCCGTATCCTAAGAGAATTAAGTAATGTCATCGCCAGACCCTTAGTTCTGATATTTAAGGACTCTATACTGACAGGGAGTGTTCCACAGGATTGGCGCATAGCAAATGTGGTGCCAATATTCAAAAAGGGTCCAAAAACAGAGCCCGGGAACTATAGGCCGGTAAGTTTAACATCTGTCATGGGTAAACTGTTTGAGGGTTTTCTAAGAGATGCTATCTTGGAGTACCTCAATGAAAATAAGCAAATTACTCCATATCAGCATGGCTTTATGAGGGGTCGGTCATGTCAAACCAATTTAATCAGTTTCTATGAGGAGGTAAGTTCTAGACTGGACCGCGGCGAATCAATGGATGTCGTATATTTGGACTTCTCCAAAGCATTTGGCACGGTACCACATAAAAGGCTAGTATATAAAATGAGAATGCTTGGCCTGGGAGAAAATGTCTGTATGTGGGTAAGTAACTGGCTCACTGATAGAAAACAGAGGGTGGTTATTAATGGTACATACTCAGTTTGGGTCACTGTAACTAGTGGGGTACCACAGGGGTCAGTATTGGGCCCTATTCTCTGCAATATATTTATTAATGATCTTGTAGAAGGCTTGCACAGTAAAATATCAATTTTTGCAGATGACACTAAACTGTGTAAAGTAATTAACACAGAAGAGGACAGTATACTGCTACAGATAGATCTGGATAGACTGGAAGCTTGGGCAGAGAAGTGGCAGATGAGGTTTAACACTGACAAGTGTAAGGTTATGCATATGGGAAGGAATAATGCAAGTCACCAGTACATACTAAATGGTAAAATATTGGGTAACTCTGACATGGAAAAGGACCTAGGAATTTTAGTGAATAGCAAACTAAGCTGTAGAAACCAGTGTCAGACAGCTGCTGCCAAGGCCAATAAGATAATGGGTTGCATCAAAAGAGGCATAGATGCCCGTGATGAGAACATAGTCCTGCCACTTTACAAATCACTAGTCAGACCACACATGGAGTACTGTGTACAGTTCTGGGCTCCTGTGAACAAGGCAGACATAGCAGAGCTGGAGAGGGTTCAGAGGAGGGCAACTAAAGTAATAACTGGAATGGGTGGACTACAGTACCCAGAAAGATTATCAAAATTAGGGTTATTCACTTTAGAAAAAAGACGACTGAGGGGAGATCTAATAACTATGTATAAATATATCAGGGGTCAGTACAGAGATCTCTCCCATGATCTATTTATCCCCAGGACTGTGACTGTGACGAGGGGACATCCTCTGCGTCTGGAGGAAAGAAGGTTTGTACACAAACATAGAAGAGGATTCTTTATGGTAAGAGAAGTGAGACTATGGAACTCTCTGCCTGAGGAGGTGGTGATGGTAAGTTCACTAAAAGAGTTCAAGAGAGGCCTGGATGTATTTTTGTTGGGTAATAATATTATAGGTTATAGTTACTAGAGATGGGTCGTTGATCCAGGGAGTAATTCTGATTGCCTGATTGGAGTCAGGAAGGAATTTTTTTCCCTAAAGTGGGGAAAATTGGCTTCTACCTCACAGGGGTTTTTTGCCTTCCTCTGGATCAACTTATAGGAAAACAGGCCGAACTGGATGGACAGATGTCTTTTTTCGGCCTTATAAACTATGTTACTATGTTACTATGTTACCCCTACTTCCTCATAGATTGTAAGCTCTTGCGAGCAGGGGCCTCACTCCTAGTGTTTCAGTTGTATATTAGCTGGTAACTTTGTGATATCTTTTGTTTCGTACATGAACCCTGTGAACTGTAAAGTGCTGAGGAATATGGTGGCACTAGAGCAGGGGTGCACAACCTGCAGCCCAGGGGTCACGTGCGGCCCTTGATACCATTCTGTTCGGCCCCCAACCTTCTGGTAACCGACATGTATGTCTATGTCTTGTAGCTGCTCACATGTATATTTCATGTATTCCCCCATTAGACGAGTATCCTGTAAGTGTAACTAGACATTTAGGGCTCTTTTACAAGAGCGGATGCCATCCGAGGAATCCTCTGCATGTAAGAGAGTCAAGCCCCATGCAGGACAGCAGAGACATGGAGCATTAACATGATTGATAATGCTCTGTGCCCTTATTACTACAATATCACAGTGAGATAAAGTTGCCACTATGATTTTGTAGTAAAAAGATCACAGAAAGGCACGGAGCATTATTAATCATGTTACTACTCTGTGTCTCTGTTGTCCGGAACGGGGCTTGGCTCTCTTACACGCAGCAGATTCCTCGGACAGCATCCGCTCATGTGAAAGAGCTCTTATGATATATACTGTGTGTTCAGTATGCCATAAATACAGTATTTCAGTTCCTAATACCCCTTTAACTTTTATTTCTGGTCCTCATAATTGGTTCAGTCTGGCAATGTGACCCCCAACCAGAAAACGCTGTGCACCCCTGCACTATAGAAATAAATATTATTATTATTTACTACACAAATCACATCCGGACAAAAAACTCTCTTCTGTTAAAAAGGGTGATGGGGAACTAAAATACAGCAGTACTTTCCCCACCTCTCTTATCTCAGCAGTGCATGTACAGAAACGAGAGCTCCTTATCTCTGTATCTGGATCACTCTCTATACAGATACATACAATAGCTTAATAGATAGTATCACACAAGGTAGGATTAGATACACAGCTAAGCAGACAGTATCACACAAGATAGGATTAGATACACAGCTCAGCACAACTCTCATGAAATTCCTTGTGCTGCTTGGACCCTGCTCATCGTGTGACCTCTCCAAGATCAGTGCACTCCTCTCTAGAAATCCTCTGTGCTGCTGGGAGGACCCTGATATGTAAGGACTCATGCACACTGCAGGTGTGCAACCGTTCCATGCATTCGGGACTGCAATTTGCTGTCCCCAATGCACGGGCAACATCTGTGTAGTAGGCGGGATGGATCGAGACCCTTTCAACTTGAATGGGTCCGTGATTCGTCCTCACACAAAAAAAATAAAACGTTCTATTTTTTTTATTTTTTTTTGTGGTGCAGAGGAACGGACAGAAAACACATGAAAGCACTCTGTAGTAGCCTTCCGATCCGTGCCTCCGTTTCACACCACATTGTATCTCTGGGACTGCGGACCCATTCAAGTGCCTTATGCATGAGCCCTAACTCTCATCTTGTGACCTCCACAAGATCAGCACACTCCTCTCCTGAAATCCTCTGTGCTGCTGGGGACCCGCTCCTTCCACTATGTACCGTAACTCTCATTCTGTGACCTCCACACGATCAGCACACTCCTCTCCTGAAATCCTCTGTGCTGCTTGGGACTCTGCTCCTCCTACTATGTAACTCTCATTCTTTGACCTCCACAAGATCAGAAAACTCCTCTCCTGAAATACTCTGTGCTGCTGTGACCCTGCTCCTCCCACTATGTAACTCTCTGCCTGTGACCTCCACAAGATCAGCACACTCCTTTCCTAAAATCCTCTGTGCTGCTGGGACCCTGCTCCTCCCACTATGTAACTCTCAGCCTGTGACCTCCACAAGATCAGCACACTCCTCTCCTGAAATACTCTGTGCTGCTGGAAGGACCCTTCTCTTTCCACTATTTAATTCTCAGTCTGTGACCTCCACAAGATCAGCACACTCCTCTCCTGAAATCCTCTGTGCTGCTGGGAGGACCCTGCTCCTCCCACTACGTAACTCTCATTCTGTGACCTCCACAAGATCAGCACACTCCTCTCCTGAAATCCTCTGTGCTGATGGGGATCCTGCTCCTCCCATCAGGTAATTCTCAGTCTGTGGCCTCCACAAGATCAGCACACTCCTCTTCTGAAATCCTCTGTGTTGCTGGGAGGACCCTGCTCTTTCCACTATTTAATTCTCAGTCTGTGACCTCCTTAAGATCAGCACACTCTTTTCCTGAAATCCTCTGTGCTGCTGGGACTCTGCTCCTCCCATTATGTAACTCTCAGCCTGTGACCTCCACAAACTCAGCACACTCCTCTCCTGAAATCCTCTGTGCTGCTGGGATGACCCTGCTCCTCCCACTATGTAATTCTCAGTCTGTGGCCTCCACAAGATCAGCACACTCCTCTCCTGAAATCCTCTGTGCAGCTGGGACCCTGCTCCTCCCATCAGGTAATTCTCAGTCTGTGGCCTCCACAAGATCAGCACACTCCTCTCCTAAAATCCTCTGTGCTGCTGGGAGGACCCTGCTCTTTCCACTATTTAGTTCTCAGTCTGTGACCTCCTCAAGATCAGCACACTCCTTTCCTGAAATCCTCTGTGCTGCTGGGAGGACCCTGCTCATTCCACTATTTCATTCTCAGTCTGTGACCTCCTCAAGATCAGCACACTCCTCTCCTCAAATCCTCTGTGCTGCTGGGATGACCCTGCTCCTCCCACTATGTAATTCTCAGTCTGTGGCCTCCACAAGATCAGCACACTCCTTTCCTGAAATCCTCTGTGCTGCTGGGAGGACCCTGCTTCTCCCATTATGTAACTCTCAGCCTGTGACCTCCACAAGATCAACACACTCCTCTCCTGAAATCCTCTGTGCTGATGGGGACCCTCTCATATCTGAGGCCAGCTGCTCTAAACAAAAGAAAAAGAAGCTGAGCAATCAGCTAAATGTGGTGCACTCACCGCCCAGTGGTTGTGACGTGTATTGCATTTTTTTAGAGTTTAGTTACAATCTCGCGATATCATGTTGTTTTGCTGTCAGGACAAAACTGATACCACTCTGAGTTTGGAGATAAGTTAAGAGTGGACGCATCTGTACATTACTCTGCATGGCATTGTTCACTAGAGAAAGATACCTGGAAACATTGTATCTTTGTCATTCTTTCTCTCTGATCGTAAAGGAATTAATTTGAACCACGCTGATTGACTTGGAGGCACTTTGAAGTCTCTCCCAAATCCCAGAGAAGAGGGTTTCCCCATAACAGTCTATGGTGCCAAAACCTGGGAAGGTCAACAGATTTCTTTTACCCAACCAGGAGGATCTCCCATGGGACTACTGAAATTGAATTGTCCTGTTAGATGAGCAGAACAACAAAAATAACAGAAGTGCTGGACTGGACACATAACTAACACGAACGGAGCTGAGCGGACTACGTTGACTATAATGAAGTCCATTCAGTTTCCGTTCAGGATCTTTTCTTTTTAACAGGCAGGAAAGTCCCATGTGCAAGGCTTTTTTGCCTGGTCTTTTTGACAGAATCTGTAACAGATACCCCAAACGAAGCCTCCAACACAGTTGTGAATGAGTGTAGGCCTACGTATTATGTATTTGTATTACTGCAACCTTCGTACTCCGCCTCAGATCAAAATACTCCTGAAAAATGAGGGGAATATTTACTCTTCCAGAAAAAATACAATTGCTTAAATGGGATTGAAAATTCAGAAGTATATGGAGGAAACTCAGCTGCAAGGGTATAATGTTTACCTATTGCTTTGTATTCTGTCAGGACCACCCCAAAATTAGGCGTAGAATATGAAAAATGAGACGGGCCGGCCACCGGCCCCTTACCCACCCATGCCACACCCTCTTTTTAAGACCTGGCAAATGTTGCATAGATGGGGAAGAAGTTGCAGATTCGGCCACAAATCCCCTTTGTGACCGAATATGCGACAGATATACGCCAAAAATTGGCGTATATCTATTTCTAAATTACTCCCTCAGTCTCTAAATAATGTCCTATATAACATCTGGGACAATAAGGTTGTCAACCATCATCGAGTCCTAGTAAATGTATAAATTTGAGGGGCTCGATTTAGGGAATACTACAGGTTTTATTTAAGGTCTTACTTTTTAGTTTGTTGGCTGTCGAGGGGGGAAATGATAAACATGAGTTCTGCATTTATAGACATCCTCCCGTCACCACAGCCGTGGGGACCTGATGGAGACGGGGAGGGAGCACATACACTCCACAAGTCTAGTGTATGCCGCAGTCAGTGCTGAACGTGGCACACAAGGGGTTACTAATATATATCTGTAGTAACATAGTAACATAGTTTGTAAGGCCGAAAAAAGACATCTGTCCATCCAGTTCAGCCTGTTTTCCTACAAGTTGATCCAGAGGAAGGCAAAAAAAACCCTGTGAGGTAGAAGCCAATTTTCCTCACTTTAGGGGAAAAAATTCCTTCCCGACTCCAATCAAGCAATCAGAATAACTCCCTGGATCAACGACCCCTCTCTAGTAACTATAACCTGTAATATTATTACCCTCCAGAAATACATCCAGGCCCTTCTTGAACTCTTTTAGTGAGCTTACCATCACCACCTCCTCAGACAGAGAGTTCCACAGTCTCACTGCTGTTACCGTAAAGAATCCTCTTCTATGTACAAACCTTCTTTCCTCCAGACGCAGAGGATGTCCCCTCGTCACAGTCACAGTCCTCAGGATAAATAGATGATGGGAGAGATCTCTGTACTGACCCCTGATATATTTATACATAGTTATTAGATCTCCCCTCATACCCAATGCTTTACCATTTAGTATGTACTGGTGACTTGCATTATTCCTTCCCATATGCATAACCTTACATTTGTCAGTGTTAAACCTCATCTGCCACTTTTCTGACCAAGCCGCCAGTCTATCCAGATCCGGCTGTAGCAGTGCACTGTCCTCCTCTGTGTTAATTACTTTACACAGTTTAGTGTCATCTGCAAAAATTGATATTTTACTATGCAAACCTTCTACAAGATCATTAATAAATATATTGAAGAGAATAGGACCCAATACAGACCCCTGTGGTACCCCACTAGTGACAGTGACCCAATCTGAGTATCTACCGTTAATAACCACCCTCTGTTTTCTATCACTGAGCCAGTTACTTACCCACATACAGACATTTTCTCTAAGGCCAAGCATTCTTATTTTGTATACTAACCTTTTATGTGGTACCGTGTCAAATGCTTTGGAGAAGTCCAAATATACGACATCCATTGAGTCGCCGTGGTCAAGTCTAGAACTTACCTCCTCATAGAAACTGATTAAATTGGTTTGACATGACCGATCCCTCATGAAGCCATGCTGATACGGAGTTATTTGCTTATTTTCATTGAGGTACTCCAAGATAGCATCTCTCAGAAAACCTTCAAACAGTTTACCCACAACAGAAGTTAAACTTACCGGCCTATAGTTTCCGGGCTCTGTTTTTGGACCCTTTTTGAATATTGGCACCACATTTGCTATGCGCCAATCCTGTGGAACACTCCCTGTCAGTATAGAGTCCTTAAATATCAGAAATAAGGGTCTGTCGATGACATTACTTAATTCTCTTAGGATACGGGGGTGTATGCCATCCGGTCCTAGTGATTTGTCTATTTTAATATTTTTAAGACGTTGCTGTACCTCTTCCTGGGTCAGAGAGGACACTTTTAAAGGGAAATTTACTTTTATACTCTGCATTTCATCTGACAGTTTATTTTCCTCAGTGAATACATTGGAGAAAAAGTTATTTAGTAGCTTCGCTTTCTCCTCATTGCTCTCTGCAACTCCCCCCTCATTACTCTGTAAGGGGCCAACACCTTCAGGTTTATACTTAGTATTTATATAATTGAAGAACATTTTAGGGTTAGTTTTACTCTCTTTGACGATTAATCTCTCGGTCTCTAGTTTGGCTGCTTTTATTTGTCTTTTACATATCCTATTTTTTTCCTTATAGTTTTTCAATGCTTCCTCGCTCTCCTCCTGTTTTAGTGATTTAAATGCTTTCTTTTTGTCATTTATTGCTTTCTTTACAGTTCTATTTATCCACATTGGTTTTTTCTTGTTTCTTATCATTTTATTCCTATACGGTATGTACCTCTCACAATTAGATATTACCTCTCACAATTAGATATTATATATATACACACATTGGCACAGGCTTAGCTGTCAGTGTCAGTAGTGGGCGCACGACTCATGTCACATCCCTGGTATCTTACAGGTTAAAAAATACCCCTTTCAGACAGGTGTCCCTTTAAAAAGTATAAAAAATTAATGCAGCAGTAAAGTCATACAAGGATATAGGTGGTATTAAAGGCGGAAGGACACATCTATACGTGGCTTAGACATTCTAAAGCTTGGAGCTTTTCAATGTCTTTTATTTTCTTCTTTTATTCCAGTATAAATAACTTTTAATACAAAACAATATAAATGAATCTCTTAAATATTGCAATTACTGGTGCGAAACTGGACTGAAAATGTTAATGCAAATGCAGATCTCAAGATAAGAAAAGTAAAAGTTACATCAGAAGTTATATTATACATTATATTGATTTTAACGGTTTTCATAGGAAAAATCTATCTGTACTGATGTAAATTAGCCTTTTATTTTTCCATCCACCCAAGAGACCTCATTAAATTCCAGATGCGTCACTATGAAATACTGCATGCAAAACTTCTACAAGTCTATGAAGAAACATGCCTGCTTTCATGCTTAAAAAAAGCAAAACAAAAACATACACATAATAATGACAGGTATTTAAAACTCCATGAAACGGATAATCTCCAACAGATCACTATGGTAAATAGAGTAATCGTCTGCACTTTATCATTTCAGTTTCTGTTGCTCAATAACTGCTGTTTATCCACATAGTGTCACCCGGGATATCTTCTGGGGCAAGAATGCATGCAAACCATACAACTGAGGACATTATGAGATGCTTCATTATGGCTTCTTTCAGTGGCCTCCAGGGTTTACAGGATTGAGTTCAAGGAGTTTAACTTTCCTATCCAAAGCAAAGTTCCATTATCTCAGATTAAATAACCGAGGAGCAAATTGTTTTATTTCAGTGGATGCACTTAATTACTAGGACACATACTTCTTGAGGGACTAACATTTCCCACCACTGCTTGGTACTGCTGGAACAGGGAAGAAAAAAGGTAGATGTAAGCTTCTAAAAGTGATCATGAATCAGTCAGTTGTTAAAGTAAATGTCCAGATGTTGGAAAATCTATTAAGCCCGTAAGCTAATGTCAAAGCAAACTGTTGTCTGTACATTAGGCCTTATTTTTTAGCATTCAATCTAACATGTTGACCATGACTCCTGTAGGGTTTTGTACAACATACAAATGATACATCCTCATGTTGATAAGACAATTTATTGCCAATCTTTCAACAAGGGAACAATTATGACTTTATTATTTTTATTGTATAATAAATTGTAGGATTTGTAAAGGAACACTAGACATATTCAATTTATAGGGGAATTTCAGTCAGCACATCCCAGTGCGCAGGTGCACGTTGCTATGGCTAAATGCACAAGGAAAGGAAAATACATACAATGCAACGGCACACTGCCAACCAGATAAAGCACAAACTGCCATAGAGATATGAGGTATTCTGGAGCTAATGCTATGCTTGTTTAGTAAATTAGAGATTCTTGGCAAATATATTTTGTACAAAATTATCTGGGCCCGTCCACCAAATCGTCAAGGTGATTTCTGTAGGACGGGAACCTAACCCAACGCATTTGCCAAGAATCTCTAATTTACTAAACAAGCATAGCATTAGCTCCAGAATACCTCATATCTCTATGGCATTTTGTGCTTTATCTGGTTGGCAGTGTGCCGTTGCATTGTATGTATTTTCCTTTCCTTGTGCATTTAGCCATAGCAACGTGCACCTGCGCACTGGGATGTGCTGACTGAAATTCCCCTTTTTTTCTTTGTAAGTTTGTACTGGAGGTGTGGCTACTCCATTTGGTAATGCACTCCTGACTAGCCCCGTCTGCCCCATAGGCTGATTTTAATTAGTATAATTATAAAGCTGAGTGGACTCGGCATGCATGTTGGTACCTGCATCCCTGTATTAGTGGAGGCCTTTGAAGCACCAGAATTGGCAAAAGGCAGAGGGGACCCAGCATGCATGTGGAACCAACACCCCCTGATTATACGGAAGCCAAGGTTGGCACATAACATGTAGGAAATAATGTTAGGTTTCCGTCCTACAGAGATCACCTTGACTATTTGGTGGACGGGCCCAGATAATTTTGTACAAAATAAAATCTCTAATTTACTAAACAAGCATAGCATTAGCTCCAGAATACCTCATATCTCTATGGCATTTTGTGCTTTATCTGGTTGGCAGTGTGCCATTGCATTGTATGTATTTTCCTTTCCATATGCAATTTATAATTGGTGTCCTTCTCTGTCATGATCATATTTTTCTTATATTGCAATCATCAATACTGAGAATCATAGTAACATAGTAATATAGTAACATAGTCCATCCAGTTCAACTTGTTATCCTGCAAGTTGATCCAGAGGAAGGCAAAAAAACCACCAACAACAACAACCCATGAGGTAGAAGCCAATTTTTATCATTTTTCATGTCAGTGTTACCCAGTGTTTTACCATTTAGTATGTTATGGTGACTTGCATTATTCCTTCCCATGTGCATAATCTTACATTTGTCAGTGTTAAACCTCATCTACCACTTACTGTATCTGCCCAAGCCTCCAGTCTATCCAGATCCATCTGTAGCAGTGTACTGTCCTCTTCTATGTTAATTACTTTACATAGTTTAGTGTCATCTGCAAAAATTAATATTTTACTGTGCAAGCCTTCTACAAGATCATTAATAAATATATTGAAGAGAATATGACCCAATACTAACCCCTGTGGAACCCCACTAGTGACAGTGACCCAATCTGGGAGTGTACCATTAACCACCCTCTGTTTTCTATCACTGAGCCAGTTACTTACCAACATACAGACATTTTCCCCAGTCCAAGCGCTCATTTTATATACTAACCTTTTATATGCTACAGTATCAAATGCTTTGGAGAAGTCAAGATATATGGCATCTATTGACTCACCCTGGTCAAGTCTAGAGCTTACCTCCTCATAGAAACTGATTAAAATAGTTTGACATGACCGATCCCTCATGAAGCCATGCTGATATGGCATTATTTACATTATTTTCATTGAGGTACTCCAAGATAGCATCTCTTAGAAAACCCACAAAAGATTTTTAATTTGCTGGCCTATAGTTTCTGGGCTCTGTGTTTGACCCCTTTTTAAATACTGGCAACGCATTTGCTAAGTGTCAATCCTGTGGAACACTCCCTGTCAATATAGAGTCCTCAAAAATCCTCAGAAATAAGGGTCTGGCTATGACATTACTTAATTCTTTTAAAATACGGGAGTGTATGCCATCTGGGGCCGGTGATTTGTCTATATTAATCTTTTTAAGATGCTGATGCACTTCTTCCTGGGTCAGACAGGCCTCTTTTAATGGGGAATTTACTATTAAAAAAAAGATATTTAATAGATCTTTTTCGGCATTGCTCTCCTCAGCTCCTCCCTCATCACTCTGTGAAACTACAACACATTTTTAGGTTTAAACTTTTTGCAATTTATATTATTGAAGAACATTTTTGGATTAGTTTTATTCTCTTTGGCAATGAATCACTCTGTCTGTAGTTTGGCTGCTTTTCTTCGTCTTTTACATAATTCTATTTTTTTTCTTTATAGTTTTTAAATTCTTCCTCATTACCTTCCTGTTCTAGTGATTTAAATACTTTCTTTTTGTCATTTATTGTTTCCTTTATATTTTTATTTATCCACATTGTTTTTTTTCTTGTTCCTTACCCTTTTATTTCTAAAATGTATTTACCTCTCATAATTAGAATTCAGGCTGCTTTTTAAAATATCCCATTTTGTGGCTGAATTTTTATTTTTGAGGACATTGTGCCAGTTAGTTAGGCCAATGCCCTCTCACAGCTAGTCAAATTTAGCTTTTTGGAAGTTCTGTATTTTTGTGCCTCATTGTAGAAACACTTTTGAATGACAATTGAAAGGTTATTATTATTTCCTTTATGAGATCTATAGCTTTCAGTTTACCAGTCTACATCTGGGTAGTTGAAGTCTTCCATAATAACAACCTCATTATGATTTGCAGCCTCATCTATTTCTTTTAGTAGTAAATTTTCTGTGGACTCTGTTATAGTAGATCGCTTATAACAAACTACTATCAGTATTTTATTATCGTTCTTACCATTTATTACTACCCACAGTGATTCCACATGTTCATTTACCTTACTTATATCTACATGAAGTGTGGGATTCTAGATATGTACCAGAAACTTAGAAATAAACCCCTTCCTTTCACAGTCCTGTGCATGACTATAAGATTAATAACATTTTCCATTGGGTGACACGTCTTTGTGATTTGTTGGTGTTTGCCTCTTAAAGGGAACCTGTCATCTCCGAAACACCCCCTGAACTAGAGTAAGCGGTGTATAGTGTAAGTGATGCTGAATCCGAATATGTAAGTTTTATCTTCATATTCACTTCCATTATGACGCTGTGCTCCCACAAACCAGCAGTGGTGCTCGTGCTAGCACACTATAGGAAAAAGTACCAGGCTCTATGGTGACTGGGACAGTGGGAGCGCACATAGGCTGGTGCTTTTTTATAGCATGCGAGCATGGCCACGCTGATGGATTGCGGTGTGGTCGTAACCGTGGAAATGAGCAGTGCATAATGTGATGGAAAAATGAATCCAGCCAGAAAAGGAAGCAATATGGATAATAACAATACATTAGTAAGTGCCTTGTATTAACTTTCTCTATATGATAAAAGATATTTGCTGAAGTAACAAAACCCCTTTAATCAGTCTGTTAATTCTGTCAGTGACATAAACCCATTTTTTGGGTTGCAAAACACCTCCTTTACATCCGTCACACTGTAATAGAATAATGAATCAGTCTGTTAATTCCGTTGGTGACATAAATCCATTTTTTGGGTTGCAAAACACCTTCTTTACATCCGTAACACTGTAATAAAAAAGCTTATTAGTCTGTTAATTCTGTGGATGACATAAACCCATTTTTGGGGGCGCAAAACACTTTCTTTACATCCGTCACACTGTGATAGAATAATTAATCAGTCTTTTAATTCTGTGGATGACATAAATCCATTTTAGGGTGCAAACACCTCCTTTGTAGCTGTGACACTATAATAAAATAGTTAATCTATGGGCGCCTTCAAAGATTGAGGAGAGTATCAAATAAGGGACCTGGCCGTAGGCCTGGTGCTGCGTGTGTCGGAGGTGGTGGCGGACATTGTCAATCTGTGCCAGTTACACGCCCACACAGGCAACAGGACGTTCTGCATAATTTTGTACTCTCCAATACCGCTCTATGAAGGGTGAGGCCAGAGGAAGTAGAGGCGGTATTAGATTCGATGGCTTGACAGTACCTCCAGTTCCAGCACATTGTCTTCCACCCAATCCCCTGCTGAGTGCAGAGTGCAGAGTTGGCACCATCTCAGCCCCTTGCACATCAGCCAAGCAGTTGGAGCCCCAATTCATGCAGCAGTTACTTATGCTTTTTGATGCAGCAGTCACTTATGCTTTTTGATGACTCTATTGGCAGGGGTTCCGTGGGCCATCTACGTCACCCTGCGCTAGAAGTGGAAGAGATTGAGTGCACAGATGCCCAACCACTTATGTTTAAGGATGAGGATGCTGGCGAACCACTGCACATCTCTGATGATGATGACGAAACACCGGCAAGGAGGGCAGGGGTGAGAAGTGGGTGGAATATAATGTGGAGGGAGCAGGGTGCAAAAGCAGAGTGACTGGCCCCTAACCAGTACACCTGCTACTGCCCAATGCGCCGAGGGACAGAGCAAACCAAAACCAGCTCAAAGGAGTTCCCTGGCATGGCAGTTCTTCAGGCAATGTGCTGACTACAAGAAATCGGTGGTTTGCACGCTGTGCAGGCAGGACCTGAATCGAGGCATAAATGTTCTAAACTTGAGCACCACCTGTATGACCAGGCATCTAACTGCAAAGCACGAGCTTCCGTGGAGTAGATACCTTAAAAACCACAAAAGCTCCTCTTGCTCCCTCTTCTGCTGCGGTCTCAGCCTCTTCTGCTGCTCTTCTGACCACCACCAGTGTCACCTAGAAACTCCACACTGTCCCATGGAAGTGTTCAGCTGTCCATCCCCCAAACACAGGAGAGAAAGCGGGAGTGCCCCCCCTTCCCACCTGTGAGCCCTGGATGTCAGAATTTCAAAATGCCTGGCCTTTGAAATGCTGCCATTCCATCTGGTGGAGATGGACAGTTTTAAAAACTTAATGATGGTGGCTGTCCCATGGTACATGGTTCCCAGCCACCATGACTTTTTCAGTCAGGTCAGTGCTAAACTTCTGCCTTCCTGCTCACCGCCTCATATGCGACATACCCACAATGTGGAACTCCACCTTGCACATGCTAGAGAGACTTTGCGAGCAGCATCAGACGATAGTGGAGTTGCAGCTAAAGCATGCAAGGATAAGTTGCCCTGCGGAATACCAACGAGTGGGCCCCCATGCTTTGAGGATGTTTTGAGTCCTCCACCAACATGGCCAGCACTGATGATGCTATCATCAGCATTACTATCCCACTTCTGTGCCTCCTTGAAAAAATGCTTCAGGCGATGATGGCTGAGGATGTGGCACAGAAGCAAGAGGAGGAGGAGGAAAATGGATCATTTCCACAGTTATCAGGCCAGCCATCCACACATGGCTCGGAGGGTGGGTTCCTGCACTAACATCGGCTAGGAACACAACTATCCAGCCAGGGCCCAGTTTTGGAGGATAAAGAAGATGATGAGGATGAGGAGGAACCATGCTCACAGCAGAATGGCACCCAAATCCGCCCATAGGCATCAGTGGCTCATAGCTGGGGGGATACAGAGGACACAGACAATAAACCTTCCACCAAAGACAGCTTGATGTTGCATCTGGGCAACCTGGCACACAAGAGCAAGTACATGCTGCAGTGTCTGCATAACGACCAGCGAGTTGCCCTGATTGCTACCAGTGCTGATTACTGGTTAGCCACCCTGCTGGATCCCTGCTACAAGGACAATGTGCCATCCTTACTTCCATCACTGGAGCGTGATCGGAAGATGTGTGAAAATGCATTCCTACCAGACAGGAGGGGCTCAGTGGAATCACGAGGCAGAGGAGAAGGAAGAAATCAAGAAGGAAGGAAGAAAGCAATCAGCTGGCAATAAGTCTATATACAAACTTGGGGTCTCTCTGTTAAAATAAAAAATAAAGTTTTTTTTTTCTTGCAGGTGGTTTGTTTTGTGACACAGAACTGCTAGAATAAGATTCTTCAGCAGAGGTAGCTGTCCCTAAAATCTACATAAATATTTCCAATATTTGCATAGGCTATCCCTGTAAAGTAGAGTAGTTACTTGTGCCTCTTTATTAGAGATGAGCGAGCACTAAAATGCTCGGGTGCTCGTTATTCGAGTCGAATTTTTCCCGATGCTCGGGTGCTCGTTTCGAATAACGAACCCCATTGAAGTCAATGGGAGACTTGAGCATTTTTTGCAGGGGACCAGGGCGCTGCCTAGGGAAGGCTGGGTGAAAACCTGGAAACACCACGGAAATGGACAGGAAACAGCAGGGGTAGCATGCATAGATGCCTCTGAGGCTGCCTAATCCCACCATTACCCCAAATTCTCGGGCAACAGCCGGGTGGTGACCGTCAAGGCAATTGTACTCACCCAGACCATAAAAATTTATCGTGGCCCTGTATGGCTGTGACTACAGAGTGACCGAGTTACACTGCAGGAGCAGGCGAAGCACATAAAAATTTACAGTGGCCCTGTATGGCTTTGACTACAGAGTGACCGAGTTACAGTGCAGGAGCAGGCGAAGCACATAAAAATTTATCGAGGCCCTGTATGGCTGTGACTACAGAGTGACCGAGTTACAGTGCATGAGCAGGCGAAGCACATAAAAATTTAGCGTGACCCTGTATGGCTGTGACTACAGAGTGACCGAGTTACAGTGCCGGAGCAGGCGAAGCACATAAAAATTTAGCGTGACCCTGTATGGCTGTGACTACAGAGTGACCGAGTTTCAGTGCAGGAGCAGGCGAAGCACATAAAAATTTATTGTGGCCCTGTATGGCTGTGACTACAGAGTGACCGAGTTACAGTGCAGGAGCAGGCGAAGCACATAAAAATTTACAGTGGCCCTGTATGGCTGTGACTACAGAGTGACCGAGTTACAGTGCAGGAGCAGGCGAAGCACATAAAAATTTATCGAGGCCCTGTATGGCTGTGACTACAGAGTGACCGAGTTACAGTGCAGGAGCAGGCGAAGCACATAAAAATTTAGCGTGACCCTGTATGGCTGTGACTACAGAGTGACCGAGTTACAGTACAGGAGCAGGCGAAGCACATAAAAATTTACAGTGGCCCTGTATGGCTGTGACTACAGAGTGACCGAGTTACAGTGCAGGAGCAGGCGAAGCACATAAAAATTTATCGAGGCCCTGTATGGATGTGACTACAGAGTGACCGAGTTACAGTGCAGGAGCAGGCGAAGCACATAAAAATTTATCGAGGCCCTGTATGGCTGTGACTACAGAGTGACCGAGTTACAGTGCAGGAGCAGGCGAAGCACATAAAAATTTAGCGTGACCCTGTATGGCTGTGACTACAGAGTGACCGAGTTACAGTGCAGGATTTGAATTCCGGTGAAATCCAGGCTTTGTTCATTTTAATAAGCGTCAGCCTGTCAGCGCTGTCAGTTGACAGGTGTGTACGCTTATCGGTGATGACGCCACCAGCTGCACTGAATACCCGCTCTGACAACACGCTAGCGGCAGGGCAGGCCAGCACCTCCAAGGCGTACAGCGCCAGTTCAGGCCACGTGTCCAGCTTTGAAACCCAGTAGTTGTATGGAGCAGAGTGATCGGTCCGGACGTTGGTATGGTCAGCTAGGTAGTCCCTCACCATCTTTCTGTACAGCTCCCCCCTACTCTGCCTAGACTGGGGACAGGTGACAGTGTCTTGCTGGGGTGACATAAAACTGGCAAAGGCCTTGGAGAGCGTTCCCCTGCCAGTGCTGGACAAGCTGCCTGCTCGCCTCCTCTCCCCCGCTACTTGGCCCACAGAACCACGCCCTCTGCCGCTAGCGGCGTCAGATGGGAAGGATTGTTTCAGCTTGTGCACCAGGGCTTGTTGATATTGATTCACTCTTATACTCCTTTCCTCTACAGGGATGAGAGTGGAAAGGTTCTGCTTGTACCGTGGGTCCAGGAGAGTGAACACCCAGTAATCGGTGTTTGAAAAAATGATTCTAACGCGAGGGTCACGGGATAGGCAGCCTAACATGAAGTCTGCCATGTGCGCCAGAGTCCCAACACGCAAGAATTCCCTCTCCTCACTGGCCTGACTCTCTATTTCCTCCTCCTCCTCCTCCTCCTCTTCAGCCCATACACGCTCAAGAGTTAAGAAGGACTGAGCATTGGTACCCTCTTCTGTCTCGCCAACATTCTCCTCCTCTTCCTCCTTATCCTCATCCCCCTCCTCCAATACGCGCTGAGAAACAGACCGGAGGGTGCTCTGGCTATCAAGCGACGTATCTTCCTCCACCGTCTCTTGTGACAAGCGCAAAGCATCCGACTTCATGCTGAGCAGTGAGTTTTTCAACAGGCAAAGCAGCGGGATGGTGAGGCTGATAATGGCAGCATTGCCGCTGACCATCTGTGTTGACTCCTCAAAGTTGGTCAACACCTGGCAGATATCAGATATCCACGTCCACTCCTCATTGTAGACTTGAGGAATCTGACTGACCTGACTACCAGTTCTGGTGGAAGTTGACATCTGGCAGTCTACAATCGCTCTGCGCTGCTGGTAAACTCTGGATAACATGTTTAATGTCGAATTCCATCTTGTGGGCACGTCGCACAACAGTCGGTGAGCGGGCAGTTGTAGGCGGCGCTGTGATGCCCTGAGAGTGGCAGCATCTGTGGTACACTTGCGGAAATGCACACAGATGCGGCGCACCTTGGTGAGCAAATCAGATAGATTGGGGTATGTCTTGAGGAACCGCTGAACTATTAGATTGAACACGTGGGCCAGGCATGGCACATGTGTCAGTCTGCCGAGTTGCAGAGCCGCAACCAGGTTACGCCCGTTGTCACACACAACCATGCCTGGCTTGAGGTTCAGCGGTGCCAGCCACAGATCGGTCTGCGCCGTGATGCCCTGTAACAGCTCTTGGGCGGTGTGCCTTTTGTCACCTAAGCTCAGCAGTTTGAGCACCACCTACTGGCGCTTACCCACGCACTGCTGCTGCGCCTAGAGCTACCGACTGAAGGCGCCGTGCCCACGGATGGTAATTCGGAGGAGGAGAAGGGGTTGGAGGTAGAGGCATAGTACATCTGAGAAACTGTGACCGAGGTAGGCCCCGCAATCCTTGGTGTGGGCAGTACATGAGCGGCCCCAGGGTCAGACTTGGTCCTAGCCTCCACCAAGTTAACCCAATGTGCCGTCAGTGAGATATAGTGTCCCTGCCCGGCAGCACTTGTCCACGTGTCCGTGGTTAGGTGGACCTTATCACTAACTGCGTTGGTCAGGGCACAGATGATGTTCTGTGACACGTGCTGGTGTAGGGCTGGGACGGCACATCGGGAAAAATAGTGGCGGCTGGGGACCAAGTACCGAGGGACAGCCACCGCCATCAGGTTTCAGAAAGCCTCAGTCTCTACCAGTCTATAGGGCAGCATCTCCAGGCTCAACAATTTGGAGATGTGGACGTTTAGGGCTTGTGCATGTGGGTGGCTGGAATTGTATTTGCGCTTGCACTCAAATATCTGCTGCAAAGACAGCTGAACGCTGCGCTGGGACACATTGGTGGAGGTTGTGAAGGATCGTGGAGGTGAAGGGGTGGTTGTAGGGCGGGAGGCGCTCGTGCCGGGGTCCTGGGCGGGGGGTTGACTTGCCGAGCCAGCATGTGACACAGGGGAAGGGGCAGTGGTGTGACCCGCAGGCGGTGAACGGCCTTGGTTCCACTGAGTCGGGTGTTTAGCACTCATATGCCTGGTTAGGCTGGTAGTGGTGGCTCCCCTGCTGATCGTGGTGTGGAACAGATTGCACACCACAGTCCGTCGGTCATCCTCACTTTCTTTAAAAAACCTCCAGACTTGCGAACATCTAGGCCTCGGCACGGGAGCTTGACTCCGTGAAACAGTTGCTGATCTACTTGCTCTGGCCCTGCTTCTCCCTCTGGCCACCCAACCTGCCTCTTCCAACCTGTTCTGGTGCTGCACTTGCCTCCCCCTCAGAAGCACTGTCTTGAGTTGGATTACCAACCCAGCTCGGGTCAGTCACCTCATCATCCACCAGCTCTTCCTCCGATTCCTCACTCTGCTCCCCCCTCGGACTTACTGCCCTGACAACAACGTCACTGTCTGACAACCGTGTCTCATCATCATCATCATCATCCGACACCTCTTCACGCACTACTTGCACAGTCCACACTCTCATCACCCACAGACTGCGAAAGTTCTAAATTTTGGGCATCGGGACAGAGCAACTGCTCAGGTTGCTCTTGAGCAGTGGTTTGTGTCTCTGGGTAGGGTCCTGAAAAGAGTTCCTGTGAGTATGCCGGATCTGAATCCATATTTTCCGTGAGGGGAGCAGGCTGGGGGGAAGGAGGTTGAGCTGGAGGAGCCAGAGGTCTACTCCCTTGGCTAGCGTGGGTGGACTGCGTGGAAGACTGGGTGGTGGATAAATTACTGGACGCATTGTCCGCTATTCACGTCATCACCTGTTCGCACTGTTGTGGTTTCAATAGTGGTGTACCACGTGACCCAGTAAGTTGCGAGATGAAGCTAGAGAGCGAGATGAAGCTAGAGAGCGAAACTCTGCGGCGTTCCACTGCTCCCTCATCAGCATGTACAGTGTCACCCTGCCCAGGACCACGGCCTCTGCCCCCTACACTACTTGAATGCCCATGCCCAGTAGACAGTAGAATTACTATCTGAGGCATAAAAATGTAGTCTTTAGACTCCAGCTATTGCACCACAAACCACTCAATTTTGCACTGGACTGTAGTTTATATAACTGAGAATAAAAACTTATTCTCTAGACTGCGGCTAGTGTATCGCACACCTCACAATTGTTCACTGGACTGTAGTTTATATAATTGAGTGAAAAAAATGTATTCTCTAGACTGCGGCTAGTGGACCGCACACCTCACAATTGTTCACTGGACTGTAGTTTATATAATTGAGTGAAAAAAACGTATTCTGTAGACTGCGGCTAGTGTATCGCACACCTCACAATTGTTCACTGGACTGTAGTTTATATAATTGTGTGAAAAAAAATGTATTCTCTAGACAGCGGATAGTGGACCGCACACCTCACAATTGTTCACTGGACTGTAGTTTATATAATTGAGTGAAAAAAATTATTCTCTAGACTGCGGCTAGTGTATTGCACACCTCACAATTGTTCACTGGACTGTAGTTTATATAACTGAGAATAAAAACGTATTCTCTAGACGGCGGCTAGTGGACAGCACACCTCACAATTGTTCACTGGACTGTAGTTTATATAATTGAGTGAAAAAAATTATTCTCTAGACTGTGGCTAGTGTATCACACACCTCACAATTGTTCACTGGACTGTAGTTTATATAATTGAGTGAAAAAAACGTATTCTCTAGACTGCGGCTAGGGTATCACACACCTCACAATTGTTCACTGGACTGTAGTTTATATAATTGAGTGAAAAAAACGTATTCTCTAGACTGCGGCTAGTGTATCGCACACCTCACAATTGTTCACTGGACTGTAGTTTATATAATTGAGTGAAAACAATTATTCTCTAGACTGCGGCTAGATTATCGCACACCTCACAATTGTTCACTGGACTGTAGTTTATATAATTGAGTGAAAAAAACGTATTCTCTAGACTGCGGCTAGTGTATCGCACACCTCACAATTGTTCACTGGACTGTAGTTTATATAATTGAGTGAAAAAAACGTATTCTCTAGACTGCGGCTAGTGGACCGCACACCTCACAATTGTTCACTGGATTGTAGTTTATATAATTGAGTGAAAAAAATTATTCTCTAGACTGCGGCTAGTGTATCACACACCTCACAATTGTTCACTGGACTGTAGTTTATATAATTGAGTGAAAAAAACGTATTCTCTAGACTACGGCTAGTGTATTGCACACCTCACAATTGTTCACTGGACTGTAGTTTATATAATTGAGTGAAAAAAAAAACGTATTCTCTAGACTGCGGCTAGTGGACCGCACACCTCACAATTGTTCACTGGACTGTAGTTTATATAATTGAGTGAAAAAAATTATTCTCTAGACTGCGGCTAGTGTATCGCACACCTCACAATTGTTCACTGGACTGTAGTTTATATAATTGAGTGAAAAAGATTATTCTCTAGACTGCGGCTAGTGTATCGCACACCTCACAGTTGTTCACTGGACTGTAGTTTATATAACTGAGAATAAAAACGTATTCTCTAGACTGCGGCTAGTGGACCGCACACCTCACAATTGTTCACTGGATTGTAGTTTATATAATTGAGTGAAAAAAATTATTCTCTAGACTGCGGCTAGTGTATCACACACCTCACAATTGTTCACTGGACTGTAGTTTATATAATTGAGTGCAAAAAACGTATTCTCTAGACTGCGGCTAGTGTATCGCACACCTCACAATTGTTCACTGGACTGTAGTTTATATAATTGAGTGAAAAAAATTATTCTCTAGACTGCGGCTAGTGTATCGCACACCTCACAATTGTTCACTGGACTGTAGTTTATATAATTGAGTGAAAAAAATTATTCTCTAGACTGCGGCTAGTGTATCGCACACCTCACAATTGTTCACTGGACTGCAGTTTATATAACTGAGAATAAAAACGTATTCTCTAGACTGCGGCTAGTGGACCGCACACCTCACAATTGTTCACTGGACTGTAGTTTATATAATTGAGTGAAAAAAAACATATTCTCTAGACTGCGGCTAGTGTATCGCACACCTCACAATTGTTCACTGGACTGTAGTTTATATAATTGAGTGAAAAAAAACGTATTCTCTAGACTGCGGCTAGTGTATCGCACACCTCACAATTGTTCACTGGACTGTAGTTTATATAACTGAGTGAAAAAACATATTCCCTAGACTGCACTACAGATCCCAGCAAGCCAAGGTACAGCAGCAGCAAAAATGAGTACTGAGAGGACTTTGGGCAATTTCATTGGGGTCTGTGTGGACCATATGCTGTCCCCTTTCTGCCACCAGTCGCTGTGCACAGTGTGCCGCCAAGATGGCGGTAGCTGCACTACAAGTCCCAGCCAGCAGCCGAGAGGAGGACAAAAAAAAATGTCGTTGTAGCCCTTAGAAGGAGAGTTGGGTTCTTTGTGGATGATTCCTGCCTAACCAGATTCTAATTTCACGCCCTAACAGTGTGCAGCCAAGATGGCGGTAGCTGCACTACAAGTCCCAGCCAGCAGCCAGGAGGAGACCAAAAAAAAAAAACGTGCTTGTAGCCCTTAGAAGGGCTGTTGGGTTCTTTGTGGGTGATTCCTGCCTAACCAACAACTAAATTCAGGCCCTAACACTCTCCCTGACAGACAGCAGCTCTATCCCTAATCTCATGCAGACGGCGTATGACCCGAGCAGCGCGGGACCAGATTCTTATATTCCCAGGTCATCTGATCTGGCCAGCCAATCCCTGCTATCGACTTGTAGGGGCCCCACGTGATGCTAGAAGGTACCAAAGACTCTCCTGCATGTTGATTGGCTGAAAAAAGGTGGCTAACATGCAGGAAGAGGAAGTTGCCATTTCCTCGAGGATCGCTATATGCTCGTCCGAGTAGCGAGCATATGCGAATACCCTAATGCTCGAACGAGCACCAAGCTCGGACGAGCATGTTCGCTCATCTCTACTCTTTATACTCTACAGGAGTCTCCCTGCCTGATGCCACACGATTGGCTGATGAAGCTGTGTATCAGTCTCGGAGCCAATCAAGGAAAGCCCTAACCTTCACTTCCTCCCAGTGTTATGTGAACACCCACCTTATTCCTCCTTGGTTTTCCCCTGGCAAATCTCACAGTAAAATGGTGCTGGTTGCCATTTTTACGCAATTTTTCTGAAGCAAATCAAAGATTATCAGCTTTGATTTGCGTACACATTTTGGAAATCTATAACTAATCTCATCCGTTTAGAATCAATTAGTTTATCCTTAATGTGTCTGATGTCCATGGAGACCATTATCTAATCATTTAAGCTCCTAAAATATAGCAATTCTATTAATAGAAGTTGTAGGTAAGTACTCTTTTTTATTTTCAACTTTAAATATAGATACTAGTTTATTATAAAACTACAGTCAATCTGGAGCAAATCAGTAGCCATAATTTTCAATGGGAAATGTAATTAGGAATTTATCAGCCAACATATATTGCAATGTTTTCTTCTGGTCCAGCTAAATGGAAGCAAGAAACACTCCGTAGACACTAGCAAGAACACAAAGAATAAGGGCAATAAGGGCACATTGTGTGCTTCCGGGTATATGTGAAATAGATTGTTCTGCAAGTTATTTCTAAACAAAAAACTACTTCAGTGAGTAAAATATTCTCCTTGAATCACACAAGTATAAAATATTAATTCAATGTTATATTTTGTTTGTCTGAGGCAAAACATTGCTTTGTTCTGTGATAGTAAAAGAATGTCTATGTGAAATAAAAAGAGAAGAAAAGAGATAAAAGTAACATAAAAATATGTTATAACAGTCATTGTAAAGAAAGCAAAATAAATAAATAAATGTAAAAGTATTTTTTGTGTTTTATTGAGCATATTTTTGTATATCCTTTTCTCTAAGGCAGCATTTACATCACTGTGAATTTCACTTACGTTAAGGAGTATGGAGTGGGCTCATGAGCTGAGGTTGCTTCATATTCTGTATAATACAACAGACACTCAGTCGTAATGACCAGGATCAGGACTAAAAATTATAGTAAAATAAAAAATAAAGAAGAATTCAAATCACCCCCTTCAGCAATTTTACAAATAAAATAAACAATAAAAATAAATAAATAGGTATCTGTCAGAAAATGTCAGAACTGTTAAAAGTAAAAATATTTTTCTTACTTGGTGAATGCCGTAATGTACAAAAAGTAAAAAAATAAATAAATGCATGATTCACCATTTGCCACCTTGTCATCCCTCCACCCCCCAAAAAAATCATAAAAAGTGATCAAAAAGTTTTATGTACCCAGCAATGTACACAGAACTCATAGGGCCACTTCTTGCCCCACTCAGTTTCCAAGTAAACATGTGTCAATCATTCCTAAGGAACATACTTTTTTTTGTTTTTCAAGTAGAAGAAATTAAAAACAAACATTAACAAAAATGTTGCTTTTGGCTGAAAATGTGGAGCAGGTGATTAAAGAGTATGACACTCGTTCTGAACACCAAATTTTTCAATGTACTCACATTGTACATACATTCATAAATCTCCTGCTTCCTTTCTATTAAAAAGCGGTCTGCCAGTAGTCACCACTAGGGGGAGCTCAGTGCGTATGAATTTATACAATTTACCATTGAAGCTATAATAATTTCTTTGAGTTGAGTGGTTTCCCTAGTGGTGGCAAAATGTATTGTTTTCTCGTTGGGAAGAGAATCAGTCCATCACCATGTTGCCCTTTACCCCCATGCCCCATAGAAATGCATGGTCTTCCTCCATTCAAGATATACCATAGTATATACCCCAAAATGGTACCTATAAAAACTACAGAAAACCTCAAACCCTCAAGCTCTCACACAGCTCTGTAGATGGAAATAAAAGGTATGGGTGTCAGAATATGGCTAGGCAACAAAATGTTTAATTTTTCAAAGGGTTTTATATTTTTTTTAAATTGTAGTAAAACATAACGCAAACCACAAAAAAATTGGCATTGCCGTAATCGTAATGAACTGCATTATAAGGTTATCATATCATTTCTATGTAGCTGTAGCTCCATAGTTAAAATTAGAAAAATCTCCTTACATAAAGTCTGTGTGTAGCCTTAGCCTAATGGGTACACTCTTAGGCCTCTTTCACAAGAGCGAGTTTTCCGCGCGGGTGCAATGCGTGATGCGAATCCTGACCCATTCATTTCAATGGGGCTTTTCACATGGGCGAATTTTTTCACGCATCAGTTCGCCGTTGCGTGCAAATCTCAGCATGTTCTATATTCTGCGTTGAAGTGAATGGGGCTGCGTGAAAAACGCATTGCATCCGGATTCAATGCGTTGCGTTTTTAACGCATGTAACGTAGCAACCTAGAAAGGAATTTCCACAGGAAGTTGTGTTTGTCTGTGTCTGGCTGAAGCAAGTGAAGTGAGGAGCATTTTTTTGCCTGAGTTCCTGCCCTCGCAGACCGTTTTTGAAAATGCCCAACTCCCAAAAACAATGGACGTGGAAAAGCTGATAGTGGTTGTACAAGAGAGGCCATGCATTTGGGACACGAGGTCTGGGGAATACCATGACCGTTACAAAAAAGACGCTGCATGGCTGGAAATTACCAAGGAGCTGTTTGCAAGTGTCTGGGAGCAAACAAAAAAGCAGAGTCGGCAGAGTTTGGGTAAGTGGCCAATCTGTACATGTGTGATCCTTGCTGTCCTCCATAATATAGCACATGTTTAGTAATGTCGTCCCCAGCATAGCACATGTTTAGTAATGTTGGTTAGAGTATTTTGTTGGCCTTATATATATATATATTGTTTTATGTTTTAAAAGTTGATGAAGTGAAAAACAGATGGCGGAGCTGTAGAGATCAGTTCAGGAAGGAGATGCATCACCAAGGCTGCAGTGGGTCTGGGCCACCCAAGAAAAGGCCCTACATTTTCCGGGAGCAACTAATGTTCCTGCGTGAAGTAATGGAGCTGCGTCCGTAAGTTAATTGTGAACAATGTACACTACATGTTTATCAATATACACTGTGTATTGGTTAGTGTTGTTTCTAATCACTTATTCACTATGAAATACCCGAGTATCCGATAGCAACCAAGCCAATGCAACCTTTTTTGCACAAAAGTAGTAGCTAAACATTACCAGTGGAATCTTACTCCAGTGCAATGGCCATCTGTCACACCTATCATTTCCCGAATTTATCTACATAACCATTTTTTAATTTGTGGTGGTGGTGGTGGTGGTGCGTTACAAATGTGTAACTAACTATTTCATAAATTATTCAAAATGTGTTTCGGTCGGTCTGTCTGTTCTCTATGGGCGACCCAAATACTGGTTGGATTTTCCCCCATATATGTACATCATGTGTCCGGAAAGTTTATAGACCAGGTATCATCTCTCCCGGACTTACATTTTCAAAAATATTGCCCAAATATGATCTCCATTACACAATATTTGCTTGGGATCTTTGTTTTAAAACCCCACCTGCCATTCTCGGCCAAGACACACACAGGGAGGGCAGGTTTCCATATCAACACAGCCAAGTAAATAGCAGCCAGCTGAGGAGTTTTGACCTATTTTTAGACTACAAACATTCAGTTGTAATAAAAGATGTTATCTTCCACTGCTACCCATTTTGTGGCTTCATAAATTACCATGGCATCGACCTGTAATTCACGCCACCCTCAAAAGAAGGACTTAAAAGCAACCCCTTCCTCCCAAGGTCTAGCTGAATCGGGCCCCCGCTCTGGTCACGCACCCTCCCACTCCCCAGCCAATGGAGTTTGTTAACATGAAGGTAATAATCATCTTCAGTCAGCAACAGTGACTTTTTCTCTGCAGTGACACACAGAAACATTAAAATGAAATAGATGCTATATACCCCGGCGAAGCCGGGTCTTTATGCTAATGTGATGTTAATGTGGTTTATTGATTAGAATAATATGTTCGGTTACTACTGATTTTTAAAATGTGTCCTCTTATTTAAATGCCTTTTATTTTTGTGACCTTTAAAGAACGGAGGACAACCTTGATGAGGAAGCCAAAGAGCCCGCTCCCCAGCAAACCAGCACCTGTGAGGAGGAGGTTCCCTCATCCCAAGCTGCTTCGCAGATTGAAGAAGGTCCAAGCACCTCAGTGGCCCCTAGTCATGCAGCTTCGGGAGTAGATTCCCCACCCACTTTTACTTTACCAAGTTGCCGTAAACGGCAGATGCCAGCTACAGAGACCTTGGTTAATAGCCAGGTGCTCGATTATTTATCTCGAGCACGTAATGAGGATCAATTTGATTATTTTGGCCACACAATAGCTCCTCATTTGAGGAACCTGCCTCCAGAACGATTACTGAGAACGCAAGCCACAATCGGGATCGTTCTGGAGGCAGCAACTCCTCCAAATGATACTACAGACCTATTTTTGGCATTGGAAAACTGGCGCACTCATGGGCACCTAGCTGGCCCCCCACCAATGCTAAATCCCCAGGTTCAAATGCGCCAACCACCATACCCTCCATCAAGGGAACATTATGGCCCCCAAATTCGGAAGCATATGGAAGCACATATTATGGGGAGAGCTCTTATGGCCAGACGACACCGTCCGCTTCACAGCACGGACCATCTGGACACTCCGGCTCCACCTCACAGCCCACTTACCATGGAGCACAGTATCATGCTCCACCCTCCACACCTGGGAGGTTTACAAATTTATAACTTTATTTTGTAGTTTTTTCTTTCAAAGTGTTATTTTTTAAAACAAAAAACCATGCCAAATTGGTGACGTTTACAAGTCTATGCCAATAAATAGATGTTGTATTTTGTGCTTGTTTGAAAATCGTGTGACTTTCGATCTTTATTTTCGAAAAATAGTTTTTATTGTCAAACATATTGACTAAATTATTTACAGAACAAACTTTATTAACACAAACATTAAATCAATAAGAAATGAATACATAAACATGAATAAGGAACGGGAACCCACCACAAAAACATATTATTTAAAATGTTTAAAACTATACAAACGTTTTTCTAAAATTATTTAAAAGCCACATTGTTAAAAACTGAAACAAATAAAAAAAACATATATTTACATAACACATGTAAACATAGTGTTGATTAATGTTAAAAGAAACCAAAGAATTTAATACATTAAGGTTTGCATTTGGCCATCCATATACTTTGTGGATTTAGAAATTATGGTAATGAGTAGAGATGAGCAAGTACTAAAATGCTCGGGTGCTCGTTATTCGAGACAAATTTTTCCCGATACTCGGGTGCTCGTTTCGAGTAACGAACCCCATTGAAGTCAATGGGAGACTCGAGCATTTTTGCGGGGGACCAAAGCTCTTCACAGGGAAGTTTGCCTGAAAACCTGGAAACCTCAGAAAATGATGGAAACACCACGGAAATGGACAGGAAACAGCAGGGGCAGCATGCATGGATGCCTCTGAGGCTGCTTAATCCCACCATTACCCCAAATCCTCAGGCAACAGCCTGGTGGTTACCCTCATGGCAATTGTGCTCACCCAGACCAAGAAAGGCGAGGCACATGCCCATCACATGTTAGGGAAGCACCCAACTAGGTGCAACGAAGGTCCATCACCGCCTGCAGGTGACACCACTGCTCATGCTGGCACTGCAGCTGAAATCAAGTTTAGTATCTGTTCTTATCAATTGCTGTGCCTGCTGGTGGTATAGTGGTGAGCATAGCTACTTCCCAAGCAGTTGATCTGGGTTCCATTCCCGTCTATCGCAGGAGGCAATTCAGAATCAGTACAATATCTAATACGTCCCCCTACCAGGGGTAAATTGTTTGGAGAAAGGGCCTGTAGGTGGCGGGCAAGGAGGTTTCGGTGGAAGAGCCAGAGGAGTGCCCCCTGGGCTAGCGTGTGTGGTGGTGACAACAGCCAGAATGGATTTTTGAAAACTGTTGCATCAACCGGTACAGTCGTAAATTATGAACTTGATCAAGTGTAGCATGTGTTCTCTGTATTCTTCTCCGTTTAATACCGTATATGGCAGCTATCCGGAAAAATAGTTTGGAGAGAGAGAAAGATAGGAAAAAGACGTCAATTGTTTGGAGAGTGGGCCTGTAGGTGGGGGGCAGGGTGGGGCAAGGAGGTTTCGCTGGAAGAGCCAGAGGAGAGCCCCCTGGGCTAGCGTGTGTGGTGGTGACAACAGCCGGATGGAGTTAGAATGACGACGCAGGACCCCAACTTAAAAATTTAGCATCAACCGGTACAGTCGTAAATTATGAGATTGATCAAGTGTGGCATGACTTTTTAGATGGAGATTGCATGTGGTCACATACTCCCTGGAACCCCATAGTCACCCCTTCTCTGATGTGCTAGCCCAGAACATTCTCTGCCCCAATTCGCAAGACCTTTTGCTGTTTCCGTGTGCTGACAGTGTGGATTTACCAGTGTTGTCTGAGGAGGTGGTGGACAATGGCGAGACACAGGTGTCGGGGGTGAGGTAGTTGTATGGGAAGCAAGTTACAGTGGGGACTCCTTGGGGGGGAATTTCTCATGATGGGACAGATTCAACTTGGGTGGATCAGGCACATTAACAGATGAATTTTTTGGGGGGTTTATTTAACTTTTATTTAGCAAAAATAACCACAGAGATATTTATTGGTTATCTTCTCTGCGCAGTCTGGCGTTGGGGTTCCTCACTTTGATGGCGAGCTGTGCCGCTCTCTCCACAATGGTCTGTGTGTTCTTAGATGGAGACTTTGTCGGCGATTTCAGTACAGAAGGACTTGTTGCTCATCCACAGAACCTCGTCCTCCTTGACATTGTGGACAAGGAATTTGCGGGTGGACCAGGAATTTGCGGAACCCTGTGAGCAGCATGTGTTTGGTCTTCTACTTGCTACCGTATCCAATGTTGGGCAATATAGATTCGCAAGTAATATTATTTTTCACACCTATCCCAAAAATAAAAATGTATGCAGTATGCGCAAATAAAACTTGGAACTGGATTTGGAGAGAGGGCCTGTAGGTGGACCTCCGGAAAAATTGTTTGAATAGAGGGCCTGTAGGTGGACCTCTGGAAAAATTGTTTGAATAGAGGGCCTGTAGGTGGACCTCTGGAAAAATTGTTTGAATAGAGGGCCTGTAGGGGGGCCCTCCTGAAAAATTGTTTGAAGAGAGGGCCTGTAGGTGGACCTCTGGAAAAATTGTTTGAATAGAGGGCCTGTAGGGGGGCCCTCCGGAAAAATTGTTTGAAGAGAGGGCCTGTAGGTGGACCTCTGGAAAAATTGTTTGAATAGAGGGCCTGTAGGTGGACCACTGGAAAAATTGTTGGAATAGAGGGCCTGTAGGTGGACCTCTGGAAAAATTGTTGGAATAGAGGGCCTGTAGGTGGACCTCTGGAAAAATTGTTTGAATAGAGGGCCTGTAGGTGGACCTCTGGAAAAATTGTTTGGAATAGAGGGCCTGTAGGTGGACCTCTGGAAAAATTGTTGGAATAGAGGGCCTGTAGTGGACCTCCTGGAAAAATTGTTGGAAGAGAGGGCCTGTAGGGGGCCCTCCTGAAAAATTGTTGGGTGGCTTGAAAAGTAGTGCCAGTTGGACCTCTAAAAAAATGGCGTTTTTTTGGGTCAGCATAGGCAAAGACGATATGGAGGAGGAGGAGGAGTAGGAGGAGGAGTAGAGAGGAGGAATCAGATACATAAGTTATTTAAATCTTTAGCTGCTTTCCCCCGGAGGAGATTTGAATTCCGGTGAAATCCAGGCTTTGTTCATTTTAATAAGTGTCAGCCTGTCAGCGCTGTCAGTTGACAGGCGTGTACGCTTATCGGTGATGACGCCACCAGCTGCACTGAATACCCGCTCTGACAACACGCTAGCGGCAGGGCAGGCCAGCACCTCCAAGGCGTACAGCGCCAGTTCAGGCCACGTGTCCAGCTTTGAAACCCAGTAGTTGTATGGAGCAGAGTGATCGGTCCGGACGTTGGTATGGTCAGCTAGGTAGTCCCTCACCATCTTTCTGTACAGCTCCCCCCTACTCTGCCTAGACTGGGGACAGGTGACACTGTCTTGCTGGGGTGACATAAAACTGGCAAAGGCCTTGGAGAGCGTTCCCCTGCCAGTGCTGGACAAGCTGCCTGCTCGCCTCCTCTCCCCCGCTACTTGGCCCACAGAACCATGCCCTCTGCTGCTAGCGGCGTCAGATGGGAAGAATTGTTTCAGCTTGTGCACCAGGGCCTGTTGATACCTATTCACTCTCATACTCCTTTCCTCTGCAGGGATGAGAGTTGAAAGGTTCTGCTTGTACCGTGGGTCCAGGAGAGTGAACACCCAGTAATCGGTGTTTGAAAAAATGATTCTAACGCGAGGGTCACGGGATAGGCAGCCTAACATGAAGTCTGCCATGTGCGCCAGAGTCCCAACACGCAAGAATTCCCTCTCCTCACTGACCTGACTCTCCATTTCCTCCTCCTCCTCCTCCTCCTCCTCCTCCAAGTCCTCCTCTTCAGCCCATACACGCTCAAGAGTTAAGGACTGAGCACTGGTACCCTCTACTATCTCGCCGACATTCTCCTCCTCTTCCTCCTCATCCTCATCCCCCTCCTCCGATACGCGCTGAGAAACAGACCGGAGGGTGCTCTGGCTATCAAGCGATGTATCTTCCTCCACCGTCTCTTGTGACAAGCGCAAAGCATTGATGCTGAGCAGTGATTTTTTCAACAGGCAAAGCAGCGGGATGGTGAGGCTGATAATGGCGGCATCGCCGCTGACCATCAGTGTTGACTCCTCAAAGTTGCTCAACACCTGGCAGATATCAGACATCCACGTCCACTCCTCATTCTAGACTTGAGGAATCTGAGAGACCTGACTACCAGTTCTGGTGGAAGATGACATCTGGCAGTCTACAATTGCTCTGCGCTGCTGGTAAACTCTGGATAACATGTTTAATGTGGAATTCCATCTCGTGGGCACGTCGCACAACAGTCGGTGAGCGGGCAGTTGTAGGCGGCGCTGCGCTGCCCTGAGAGTGGCAGCATCTGTGCTAGACTTGCGGAAATGTGCACACATGCGGCGCACCTTGGTGAGCAAATCAGACAGATTGGGGTATGACTTGAGGAACCACTGAACTATAAGATTGAACACGTGGGCCAGGCATGGCACTTGTGTCAGTCTGCCGAGTTGCAGAGCCGCCACCAGGTTACGCCCGTTGTCACACACAACCATGCCTGGCTTGAGGTTCAGCGGTGCCAGCCACACATCGGTCTGTGCCGTTGATGCCCTGTAACAGCTCTTGGGCGGTGTGCCTTTTGTCACCTAAG
>ONZH01026484.1:0-66884 GCA_900303285.1 Rhinella marina | reverse complement strand
TTTAAATGACAATTATACAGCACATTTTTACACAATTTTGGAATGAAGCTGTGGAACCCAGTGCAAAATCTGTAACTGGTGTCTGTGGGACAGCAGAAACTTTAGTGACCCTTCAGGCTCCAGGACCCAGGTATGACTGGGGTTTCTTAGGCTCACTTGATGAAATGGTTCTGTAGATCTACCCTACAACTACACAGAACATTGGAACATCCACTTTTCATCTAAACTTTGTCCTGTACACATATGTCATACCATTAATAAGGTCTAGGTAGTCTTCTGCTGGTCCCAGTGGCTCCATTTCTGTAGGCACTTGAGAAAATTACGGCCTACCAAATGATCCTTAGATACTCTGGTAGGCCAGTGTAACCCAGTCTGGAATGGGCCATGGTGCCTCTCTATTGGCATATTACCCTTTGAAATTTGGATATTTTACATAAATGTCCATAAATTAAATAAATAGAACATGTACTATATATAAAATCTTGCATATAAATTATACATAATGTGGATGTTCAGTGTCTGATAGCAGGGCCCTCTGGTGATCTCTGATCATGACCCAAAGATCATCGATATAACATGATGAACCATTCAGTATATGCTCATCCTGTTATGGTGCTACAAGGACGATCATCCATTATATGGCACCTGTTGAGATGAATGTTTGATGATTGTCCTTAAGAACCTCAGTAAATATGGCTCCCAGCTGTAGCTAATAACGTAGGGTCTCAATCAGGCAACCTCTTGATCAGCTTACCACACCCTAATAGGCCCAAAGTCGTTTCCTGAAAAGTCTCTTCATCATGGAGAATTTTACTTTTTCATGTGAATTTCCCAATTTTTTAGTTTCTACAAAAAGAATTTCAGTTTTCTTAGCACTTCTGAGATCTCTTAGCCCAAAAGTCTGCCCATACCTTCAGTAGCTCTTTTCCAACATAACGGTGCACCGTGACAACTTTCCTAAATCTGCAAAGGTCATATTCTAGCCTGAATCCATTAAATATGCCAGGAGGGGGTGCAGTAGGTGGAATATGAAGTTCATACAAACAAACGCCCATAAAAGCATCTTCCATGGGGATGACCCTAATTTCTTGGGCCACATCATAGATTTTTTTTGCCATATCCACTGAAAATACATATCCAGAGCCAGTGCAATAGGGTGGGTAGGTATCATTTGGATAAACTTCCTTGGGTACATACCACTTGTATGCTCGGCTCCTGAAAGGTCCAGCGTTGGTAACTATGGCTCCTGTGAAGAAATTGTTACGAATGGGTAAGCCTGGATTAAGAAACTGATGGACCAAGTAGTCTACATTGAGAAACATGTCGCTGTCTGTCTTCATGACATAGCTGGCAGAAGGGCAGAATTTGGTCACCCATTCTATACCCATTAAGGTTTTCAAGGTCAAGTTGTAATAGGTGTCCATAAAGTCTTGTTGTATGATGTCCCCAAAAGCCAGGCTTTCCTCTTCCAACAACTTCTGTGTTGCATCAGGAGCAACTTTAGGTATACCCACCAGAAAAATCTTGACCACGTCAGCATCATAAATACTTTCATTACCCCATGTTTCGCGAATTGTGTGTCTAGACTCTATGTCATGACTCTCTCCAATGACCATTATAACAAGGAAAGGTGACCGGTCCTTGCACTTATCTGGCTGATTAATGATGAACTTGTATGGGAATGGGTATGGAGGAGCCAAAGGGTGCTTGAAAGCTGGGTAAGTCAAGTTATTTACGGGTTTTTTTTTCTCCTGTAATTTTAGAGACTCTTGAATCCACTTGCTGATAAGCTCTGTTTTTCTTTCATGGTAGAATACGTACACAGACAAGAAAACAAGGATCAGAAGCTGTAATATGAATAATTTTCCTGAGCAGAAACGTCCATTCATGTTGTCCCCGGAAGATCAAGTCCTTGTCAATATTTCTGTAAAGGTTGCAAGAAAATATTTAGGAAAAAACATGGAAAAACTTTACCCAATCATATATCCTGGAATGTAAATCACACTAGTCTACAACATCTACAGTCATGGCCAAAAGTTTTGAGAGTGATACAAATATTAATTTTTACAAAGTCTACTGCTTCAGTTTTTATAATGGCAATTTGCATATACTCCAGAATGTTATAAAGACTGATCAGCTTAACAGCAATTACTTGCAAAGTCAATATTTGCGTAGAAAATGAACTTTATCCCCCAAAACACATTTCAACATCATTGCAGCCCTGCCTTAAAAGGACCAGCTAACATCGTTTCAGTGATTTCTCCATTAACACAGGTGTGGGTGTTGATGAGGACAGGGCTGGAGATCAATCTGTCATGATTAAGTAAGAATGACACCACTGGACACTTTAAAAGGAGGCTGGTGCTTGGCATCATTGTTTCTCTTCTGTTAACCATGGTTATCTCTAAAGAAACACGTGCAGTCATCATTGTACTGCACAAAAATGGCCTAACAGGGAAGAGTATCGCAGCTAGAAAGATTGCACCTCAGTCAACAATCTATCGCATCATCAAGAACTTCAAGGAGAGAGGTTCCATTGTTGCCAAAAAGCCTCCATGGCACCCTAGAAAGACCAGCAAGCGCCAGGACCGTCTCTTAAAAGTGTTTCAGCTGTGGGATCGGGCTACCAGCAGTGCAGAGCTTTCTCAGGAATGGCAGCAGGCAGGTGTGAGTGCATCTGCACGCACTGTGAGGCGGAGACTCTTGGAGCAAGGCCTGGTCTCAAGGAGGGCAGCAAAGAAGCCACTTCTCTCCAGAAAAAACATCAGGGACAGACTGATATTCTGCAAAAGGTACAGGGAGTGGACTGCTGAGGACTGGGGTAAAGTCATTTTCTCTGATGAATCCCTTTTTCGATTGTTTGGGACATCTGGAAAACAGCTTATTCGGAGAAGACAAGGTGAGCGCTACCACCAGTCTTGTCTCATGCCAACTGTAAAGCATCCTGAAACCATTCATGTGTGGGGTTGCTTCTCAGCCAAGGGAATCGGCTCTCTCACAGTCTTGCCTAAAAACACAGCCATGAATAAAGAATGGTACCAGAATGTCCTCCGAGAGCAACTTCTCCCAACCGTCCAAGAGCAGTTTGGCGATCAAGAATGCCTTTTCCAGCATGATGGAGCACCTTGCCATAAAGCAAAGGTGATAACTAAATGGCTCAGGGAACAAAACATAGAGATTTTGGGTCCATGGCCTGGAAACTCCCCAGATCTTAATCCCATTGAGAACTTGTGGTCAATCATCAAGAGACGGGTGGACAAACAAAAACCTACAAATTCTGACAAAATGCAAGCATTGATTGTGCAAGAATGGACTGCTATCAGTCAGGATTTGGTCCAGAAGTTGATTGAGAGCATGCCAGGGAGAATTGCAGAGGTCCTGAAGAAGAAGGGTCAACACTGCAAATATTGACTTGCTGCATTAACTCATTCTAACTGTCAATATAAGCTTTTGTTACTCATAATATGATTGCAATTATATTTCTGTATGTGATAAAAACATCTTACAAACACACATAAAAACTAGAGGGCAGCAGATCATGTGAAAATAGAATATTTGTGTCATTCTCAAAACTTTTGGCCATGACTGTACAGTCTTAACATACACATAACATGGAGTAACTCGAAGATTCTGGGCTCCAACGCAAAGTCTGTAAATGGGACTGCAAATATGATGAACTGGTCTCCTCTTTTGTATCAGAGGGGCCTTTCACGCCCTTCAAGCTCTAGGGCTTGTGTGCCTCAACAATCTCTACAAGTCTTATATGTACACCACTGGTTATACTGGATTAATAATTCAAGTGTATATAGGAACAGATTATTTGGCGTCCTAGACTAACTGCTCATTAAAGGGGTTCTGCAGTTTTTTAAAACTGATGATCTATCCTCTGGATAGATCATCAGCATCTGATCGGCGGGGGTCCAACACCCGGGACCCCCGCCCATCAGCTGTTTGAGAAGGCAGCGGGCTGCAGGAGCTGCGGCCTTCTCTGTGTTTACCTCAGGCCCAGTGACGTCACGACTAGTATCACTGTCCTGGGCGGGGCTAAGCCCTGTTCACATGAATAGAGCTTAGCCGCGCCCAGACCAGTGATAGTAGTCGTGACGTCAATAGGCCTGCGGTAAACACAGAGAAGGCCGCGGCGCTCCTGCAGCACCGCTGCCTTCTCAAACAGCTGACACCCGGGGCCCCCGCCGATCAGATGCTGATGATATATCCAGAGGATAGATCATCAGTTTAAAAAAACTGTAGAAACCCTTTAAGTAGGCCGCACCTTAATGGAAATGACTAGAATATGCCATCAATGTCAGATAGGTGTGGGTCCAACCTCTGTTGCCAAGAACTGGGCACTCAGCTATTTCCATCAGTCCCATAGTGGTGAACAGAAAGGTGACTGTACATGTGTGGTGTGCTCTCTATTCACCGCTGTGAGACTTCTGAAAATAGCAAAGAATTCCCATAGCAGTGAAAGGAGAGCATGCTGTACGTGCATGGTGTGCTCTTCTTCACTTTGGGGGCTCCGTTCTGGCGATAACAGTGGGTCCCAGGGTTGGGACCTGCACCTATCTGACATTGATGGTGTATTCTAGTAATATGCCATCAATGTCTGAGATGGGCCAACCCCTTTAAGCCACGTAAGACTATAAAAATAGTTGTCTGCTCTTCTCACAGTATCTAGTACCCTCTGCTGCCTTCTCTTTGTCCTTACCTAGGTGTCCTGCTTTATTCCTACATATATATATAACATATTCAAATCTTGTACATAGGAATATATGCTATTTAGTGGACCACCGTTTCCTAGGGGTTGCCTGTAGGCTAAGGCATACTGTACCTATTTGTAAATCTGACCCTACGGTTCTAAAAGTCTACCCAACCTCCTCAGTCCCCCTAAACCAGACTAGACTAATACATAGTGAGTCCAGGATTATCAAGGGGATCTAGATTCTCTACTTTGGTTGACAATGGCCATTCTGATATACAACAAAAAATCTCCCAAGGAGTACCCCCTCCTGAGGAACCCTGGCCGGCAATTGCCTCTCTCCAGGTCCTTACCATTGAGATTTGTGGGGTTAGATCTAATATAACCTTGATTAGAGATGGTATGCAAAAGAAAAGGGATCGGGTCTCTAAATCAGAAGACCAAGTTTGCAGGTATGAACCAAACTCTGCAAGAACTTTCTAAGATGGTTTAAGAGTTGGTGCAAGAAAATGAACCGATCTGGAGGTCTCCTCTGAGGTCTACTCCAAGAACAATTATGGCCAATTTGTTTTATACTAAAGAAGGTGAGTGATCTAGGCTCTTTCTGTTATGCAGTCATAAAATTCTGATTTACTCACATTTCTCCTTTCACATCGACCTCGGAAGGGATAAGTTATTCATTTATTTTTCCTTCTAAACTTAGAATTGTTTATCAGGAGAAAGTGATGCTTTTTTCCACAGTTGGTGAAACCTCAAAATGGATGAACTCCAGGGGAATACGATATGACATGATAAGGATTTAGAGTGTATTATATTCACTTTAAGAGGGGGTTGGGAAGTTTAAAGCAGAAATGGGAGTTTTTTCTTTGTGAGATTTGCTAGAAGTCTGTTGCAGTTTTAGCAGGCCAGTGGTATGGGGTGGCCAGATGCAATGGGTCATGGGCTTCTGGCCACCACATGAGTTCCATATCCTCCAGAGAAATATGCAGATAAATTTAGATCCAGCAAAGTAGTCACAAACTGGTAGTTATACAGACTCCCTGGACCTCAATGCAAAACCTATAACAGGGCCCCCACCTACCATGCTCCATTTATAGAATTGGTGCCTTGTTATGTAGCAGAGGGGTCTAGGAGCACCAAGGTCTGGGTGCAGCTGCTCCCTCTACCCTCCTATAGCTACACCCCTGTTGGTATTCAACCCCAACTGTTAGGTAGAACTGCAATGTGAATGCTTATTTAAAGGGTTTTTTCATGCCTCCAGCATCAAAACATGGCAGCATCCATGGGTGTAGCTATAGGGAGTGCAGAGATACCAGGGCCCAGGAACCTGAGGGGGCCCAAAGACTCTTGTGCCAAATGTGAAGAAACTGGTATTATGAGACTGCATTCTGGTCTGGTTACACCTCTGGATGGAAGGAAGGGGTTAGGTCAATTTGGCATTTGGCGGCAGCAGCGGCGGGGGGGGGGGGGTGCAGGGGGTATGGCCGTTTCAATTTTTGCCTCAGACAGCACTAAGGCCTCTGTCCACAAAGCACTGAGGGAAGGGGGGCCCAAGCTGAAGTCTTGTACCAGGGCCCATGAGCCTTTAGCTACACCACTGGCAGCACCCGTTAAGAACCAGCAGTGCAGGGGCGCTTGGACCTAAAAAGGAGCTCAGGATCAAGGAGGCTAAGTATATGAGTCTGGTCTGGAGTGTGATGTTATACATTTATTTAGTATAGTCAGAGCCATGTAGGATGACATATACACATAGGTACAGAATGTCCTTTCTTATCTTTCCTGTTGGATCTTGATGCCCTAAGATGACCAGCTATGAAAAAAAAAGTTTTTGTAACTCTCAACACCTAACAAAGTTGGGCTTTGTTCACGTGTCCTTATGACGTCTGAGGGAAAAAAAAAATCAGTCCATGTTTCATCGGTGAAGATGTCCGTGTTTGGTCCATGTGTCAGTTTTTGGCCCTCTGTGTGTCATCTGCCCTGCTGAAAAACCAGACCTAACAAGCACCAAACATGAATGCCAGTGACTGACCCATGGACTTCAATGTTTAATCAACATCATGGACCAAATTCGTGCATGTCTGCGATTTGTTTTCACTGACCCACTGCGAACAAACATATTAAAATCAATGGGTACGTGTACTGTCCACAGAGAGTGTGGACAACACATGTCAGAGAAAAGCGGAAATGTGAACAAGGTCTTGCATCAAAGATTTTAGTTATTTTAATCTGATCATCTAATACAACTAGTTATAGGACATCAGGAGCCAGGAGGGAAGATAAGGGAGTTTACCTTCAGCTTTTATTCAAATGCAACTGCTAATTACTATATTGTCATGAAGAGATGCTTTATACGGAGTAAATATGGAGGAGGAAGTGAGTGAGAGTAATCTACATTCGAGCTAACCATAACAATACATAAATTAAGACATTCCATAAAATAGCGCGTAGCACACAAAATAAATACGTTAAAACAGTTCATACATGAGCCATGTGATATTTTATATGACGGGAATAATTTCACAACCTCACCCCATCATACATTTTTCACATATTTACAGATAAAAATCACAGACTTAACCAGGTCTGGGGTCTGATTTAATGTACGGATCTAGTCTAGGGTCTGCATTCATTTAGGGGTCTGGTCTGGGGTCTGATTTAGCTTAGGAGTCTGGTTTGGAGATCTGCGTTAATCTACTGGGGTCTGGACTCTGGATTAAAGAGGACACGCCTGTTTTAATATTACATGGGGAATACATGAAGCTAACACGTCTGGAACATCTATTCTTATGTCTGTATGTTGTGCCATTTCTTTATTATATCTACTAGAAGTTATGAATGAATTGCTATTTGTCTTCAGTAAGGGTACAGAGGGGTGGTAACAAGTTGGGGGTGTGTATCTGCACAGTCTGAACATGACAGCACTGATTGGATAGAGTCAGTCTGTGCAGATACACACCCCCAACTGGTTACCTCCCCTCTGTCCCTTTACTGAAGGCAAATAGCAATTCATTCATAACTTCTAGTGCAAATAATAAAGGAATGGCACAACACAGAGACACAAGAATAGATGTTCCAGAATTGTTAGTACGTGGGGAATGCATGGAGCTATTAAAACAGGCATGTCAGGAGTGGTGAAAGATCCTCTTTAATAAAGGAGTCTGGTCTGAGGTCTGCACTTATTCAGGGAACAGGTCTAGGTCTGGATTAATGTTGTGGTTTGGAGTCTGAATTAGGGATATAGTCTGAGCTCTGCACTAAATTTTAGGGTGTGGTCTGATGCCTGAATTAATCCAAGAGTCTCGTCTGAATTCATCTGAGAATCTGGTTTGAGGTCTGATTTTATATGTGTTGCTATAGAGACTGGGGGTGGATTCTGAAGTGAGGGGCCATCCAGGAAAGTCGTGGTGGAGGTCTGGGCTGGAGGGAGAAGAAAAGGAATGAAAACAACTCTAGTTGGAGAAGACGTCACCTTTCATGACGTGTCCATTTTAATAAATACATGTATACCAAAAAAGTATACAGAAAGTCTCCATGTAGCCTCAACCTAAAAGGAATTTAGTTGATACCATTCCCCTTGTGAAGAGGATGAGCCCCTACACAGCCTGCTAGTGTCAGCAATGATTGGAGACTGCCAGTATATAGGCTGGTTCTTACCCTTATTATGAGAATTTAGAACCTATTTAGAGTAAAGATACAAAAATCAAAAATGCCTTTTAACCCCTTAGTGACCACCACTACGTCTTCTTACGGCGGTCACTAAGGAGCCTAAGGCTGGGCCACTGCCTTTTACTTAGATGCCGCAGTCTAAGCAGTGCAAGAGAACTATTGATGCAATCAAAAGATCACCTATTGAAGTCTCCTTGTGGGGCTGTTAAATGGTTAAAAAGTTTTCTGAAATAAAAAAAATTCCAAGTAAAAAAAAACACCTTTTACCATTGAAAAAACTCTTTTCAATGCAAAAAAATATCCCCTACACATATTTGGTATCGCCGCATCTGTAACATTTTGGGCTCATGCACACGACTGTTGTCGGCTGGTGCCCGAATTGCAGACCACAAGCTTGAATGGGTCCGCAATCGGAAAGTGTGTTGGGGAATGGAGGCATGGAACCCCATGGAAGCACTACAGAGTACCTCCGTGGTTTTCTGTCCAAGCCTCCGCACCACAAAAAAGTGGTGCATGCACTACTGTTTTGCGGTGCGGACCATTGGATGTGTATCGCGGACCCCATTCAAGTGAATGGGTCCTGCGTCCGCATAAGGCTGCCCTACGGTTCGTGTTATCATGTAATTTATGGCGTAAGAAAAAACAACAAAAAACAAATAGAACAATCCCAGAATTGCTGCTTTTCGCTTGTTCACCACCAAATAAACAGAATATAAAGTCATCAAAAAGTGTTATATATATAAAAATGATACCAATGAAAACTAAAAGTCCTACACAGCTTCATAGAAATAAAAATAAAAATGTTATGGACCTTAGAATATGACAATGCAAAAACATTTTGTTCTTTTTAAAAGAATTGTGGAAAAGTCATAAAATGTAAAAAAAACCCTCAATGTATTTGGTATTGCTGTAATCGTACTGAGCCAGCAAATAAAGCTATCATGCTATTTGCACCACAAAATAAATGTCGCAAAATTTCTAACGTAAAAATTCAGTGGCAGTATTGCTGTTTTTGCCCATCTCCTTCCTTCCCCCAGAAAGAGTTAATATAAGGTAATCAGTAAGTACCAAAATGATGCCATTAAAAACCACAACTTTGCCTGCAAAAATCAAGCCCTCATACGGTTATATCGACGTAAAAATTGTTTAAAAATGTTTAGCTCTTGGAAAGCGAAGATTGATAAAAATGAAAAAACGAAAAAACAAAAACGAATTTGGTCATTAAGGACCAAAGCAGGCCGGTCACTAAGGGGTTATTGGAGGAGAGATGATGAATGGTATAGTGTAGACGGCGGTGCAGTACAGAGATGTAGAGAGGTGTGATAAAATCCGAGTAGAGGAGACGACATAGTAGGAGGCAGCCCGGCACATGCTTTCTGTCACCTGCATTACCTGGAGAAGCAGCAGCAGCGTCCTGTCTGTGGAGGTGAGAGCAGCCACACATGATGAGGCACGGCAGCAGGGAGTGTTATAAAGGGGTGGACACAGGGGCAGGTCTGATAATAGAGAGGACACACATCACACTACGTTTGCCTCCGTCCTCTGACTACAGAACGTTTCCATTCAAATCACCGCATTCTCCTATTGTTATTATAGGGCAGTTGCCTAGGGGCCTCCACTATCCGGGGGCCACCACCCAGTTCCCTCCTGCCCTTACCCTCAGCAACACATGAACCTAAAAGAATATAAAAGTTTTATGCCGCTTTTACTAACATTTATGAGCTTGTGACGGTACTGCATTCTCCTTGTATGAAATCGGATGATCAGATGTGAGTAAATGATGATAAGGAGCTGCCAGACACACATTTCTTTGCTCAGCGGCTTCCCCCAATGTTGATCTGGCTCTGGACAGTCTGACAGCTCTTAAAGGGGTTGTCTAGATTTTTTTTTTTAATTCCCTCTCCCCGCAACGAGTGGTATCTGTGAAGAAATCCACATTTCCCTGTTCCTCACTCCATGGCTGTCCTCATTGTACTTCTAAACTTTTTGCAGCTTGGGGACGTCACGGCTGAGACCAGTGATTGGCTGCAGCAGCGCACATGGCCCCCTCACTGCTGAAGGTGACAAACGGGAAGTATAGTGAAGACAGAACAAAGCAGCGGGGAGCATATAAGTATGGCTCTCTTTACAGGTACTGCTGAGTGGGTGGGGGAGGATTTTGCGTGTGACATCCGTGTTGCATCCTTATTTTTTTTTCCTGCAAGAATAGGACATGTTTTATCTTTTTTGTGGGACCACGGAACAGACAGACAGATGCGCTGTCCGCATTTTATGTGGACCCATTGAAATGAATGGATCTGTATGCTATGTAGGCAGACGGCTACAGTGCTGCTCTATTGCACCCATGGCATCCCCTACACAAGAACAAGGGCCCCTGCCCCTCCAGTTTCAACAGCGTGGCGGTCACATAAGCGTGCTGTTGCTCCATTCAGCTTAATGGGACTGCCAGAGATAGCTGAGCGCCTGTACGCTGGGGCACATTTATCAAACTCGCCTGTTTTTAGGCGTAAAATTAGACTCGCACAGCTGACTTGGAGTATTGTTATTAGTCTGACCTCTGGTGGTTCTTTTTCAGTATGACAGGTTCATATTTAACTAGACTGGTCTAATTAGTATGCGCATGAAAACGTGGCGCAAGTGAGCTGAAAGCAGGCGCACGTCTCCGCGAAAGGGTGACTTTTTAGGCAAAATGTGGGGCAAATCGCCACCCAAAACAGATGCGGAAAAGTACGCCATCCATGAGGTGGCTTAGCAGTTAGACAGAATCAGGCTCAAAAGAAGGCACACCTACATAAATAGGTTGCAAAAGTTAGAAAACTTCTGAATTAGGCTAAAAAAAATAAAAATCAAAATAGGCGAATGAGGCGCAAATGCCTCCAAAACAGGCATATCTTCAGTAGTAAATGAGACTTAAAAATTAAGACTGTCTAAAACAGGTGTAGACACTATAGGAAACGTGCCCCACTGCGGTATATTCCTATCCAGTTTCTCACCTCGTGTGTTCCTTGTAGTTTCAGCCTTGTATCAGCAACGTCCACAATCTTCTCTTCTAAGGGCTCGTTCACATCACCGTTAGGGATTCCGTTCTAGCTTTCCGTTATAACATCGTTATAACAGAAAATAACGGAATCCATAGGACGGATCCGTTATGCTTTCCGATAGGCTTCTATTATGATGGATCAAAACGGAATGCCTCTTAAAGGTGTCCGTTTTGATTTCTGTCCTATGGATTCCGTTATTTTCCGTTATAACGATGTTATAACGGAAAGCTAGATCGGAATCCCTAACGGTGATGTGAACGAGCCCTGATCTGGTTTCCTGGTTCCTTATCAGCAGGAGGATCAGGTCCAGCTGGTGATTAGGGAGACGCTCCTTCAGAAAACCTTCATTATATACATTACAGGGCAAATTCTTCTGAGGGTGGTTCAATCCCGCCACATGCTTAGCTTTTCCAGGATTTTCATGAAAAGAGTTATATAATTAGAGACATTATAACTACCGTGTTTCCCCGAAAATAAGACAGGGTCTTATTTCTTTTTTTCTCTGAAAAAAGGGTTAGGGCTTATTATCGGGGTAGGTCTTATTTTTGCACCCACTGAGCATATGTTTCATTTTTGCCCCCCACTGAATATATACCGGTATTTCTTTTTTTCCCCCCACTCAATATATGTCATTTTTGCCCCCACTGAATATATACTGGTATGTCCTTTTTTTTGCCCCCGTGCCCCTGTGCACACACAGACAAAAAATATACCTTACCTCAACTCTGCTCCGGACTTCTTCTTCACACCCAATTCTGTCATCCGGCGTGCGATGCGTCATCCCATCAACCAGCGTGATCCGGTGAGACCCGGCACTGAACTCACGTCTCGCGGAATCATCACAGGGGAGAGGTCTTGCAGCGCCGGATAGGGTATGGGTATAGGGGTTTGTATAGGTAACTAAATGTGCAGCGCTGCGTATATAGTACGCAGCATTGCGCAGGTAGCACCACCAGCAGAGAGGCCCTGACTGGCCATTAAAATCACTTGCACCCCCCCCCGGGCCTGGACCGTAACCCTATTCTCAGTGCATCCTCAATGTACCTAGGGCTTATTTTTGGAGTAGGGCTTATATTTTAAGCCTACTCCAAAAACAGGGCAAAATAGCACTAGGGCTTATTATCGGGGTAGGTCTTATTTTCGGGGAAACAGGTTAATGACCTGTCCTTAGGATAGGTCATCAGTATCTGATTGTCGAAAGTCTGACCGACACCCGGAACCTCCACCGCCGATCAGATACTGATGACCTATCTAGAGGTGCCTTCTCAAAATAACTGATTGGCAGGGGTCCTGGGTGTCGGACCACCACCGATCAGATCAGTGGCGTACAGAGAGAAGTAAGGATCAAACCAGGCCCCCCACACAGGACAGGAGGGTTTCTGCCTAAACCCTTTTCAGAGACGCTTGGGCCATTTTTTCCACTGCCTTGTTTGCTAAAAGTTGTTTATTTTAGAGGATAGAGTCCTGACCAAGTGTTCACCCCCAGTAGAAGAGGAGATGATCCTATCTGGGCCCCCTCTTGCCCTGTGCCCCATAGCAGTCGCATGGTCTGCCACTATGGTACCTGGATCAGATACTGACGACCTATCTAGAGATGCCTTCTCAAAACAGCTGATTGGCAGGGGCATCGGGTGTCGGACCCCCACGATCATATACTGATGACCTATCCTGACAGATCAGAAGACCAGAAAACAAAATGGTGATGTGAACCCGGCCTAACTCCTTATTATGTGCCTTGGAAAACAGGAGTCATTAGCGTTACCACCTTTTCCAACAAAAAATACCTGCCAAGTTAAGCCACACCCCAAAGGTTGTGGTGGCGTGGCTTAACACAGGTGTTAAGTTGCTATGTCATAATGTGGCTCTTAGCATTAATAATGTCGCCATTATTGCTCCCCCAGAAATGATAATGCCCCCCCATTAGTGACCCCAGTAATATTAATGCCCCCATTAGCACCCCCCAGAATAAATAATGCCCCCATTAGTGCCCCTCAGTAATAATAATGGCCCCATTAGAGCCCCCGAGAATTAATAATGCCCCAATTAGTGCCCCCCAGAATTAATAATGCCCCCATTAGCGCCCCCAGTAATATTAATACTCCTATTAGTGCCCCCAGTAATAGTAATGCTGCTATTAGTGCCCACCAGTAATAGTAATACACCCATTAGTGCCCACCAGTAATAGTAATACACCCATTAGTGCCCCCAAGAATTAATAGTGCCCCTTCTCTGCTTGTGCATAAAAAAAAAGAACTCCCCTCATCCATTTGATAGCGCTACTGTGAACACTCACTGCTGACTGGATGCTCATGATGACGTCTCACAGGTCCTGCTGCTGCTTCCAGTAGCCCGGCGCCATCAAATGGATGAGGTGAGTTTTTGATTTTTCCTTCACACAAGTAGGGGAGGGAGGTAAAGGCTGTAATAGTGAGTACTCCACAATGGAAGTAACAGTAATAGGGATTAGTAACAGTCCATATAGTAATCCCAGCAATTATTGTTGCCGATGAGCGAATCATTGAAAATTCGCTTCGGCGAATGTTCGACGAATTTTTTACAAGATTCGTTCTTAATACGAATTTATTCGGTCGAATTTACGTTAAAAAATAATTGTTGTTTTGCGAACATTCCTACACAAATTACATACAGTCAGCGTTGTTAAAAGTACGCAATACATAAGCATTAGCGTACAAAAGTGCGTACGAATCCTTAGCGTACTATTGACTCGCGATTGCATCATACACATGAGGCTAGGCCGCGGCATACAATCCTCAGAGGCAGTCCATATGAGGTAGAAAAGTAAGGTGCTCACTGCTAGCTATCCTGCTAAGTGCATAATTTACTAAAAACACTGTACAATAAGTGCATAATAGGACACATTGCAGTACCGGAAAAAGAATACACACAATGGGTTAAAGTGCTTGAACGGTGCTGAACCAGTAAAAGCAGTGTAGCTAAAATACAGCAAAGACATAATTATGCAAACATTTTAGTGCAATCAATTTCACATTTGCAAGCATAAAAGGCTATATACGTTTGAGTCTCTCCTCGAGTCGTTGCTGCTTGATAATAAAACACTGGAACACAGTCCCTCCTCGAGTCGTTGCTGCTTGATAATAAAACACTGGAACACAGTCCAAAATGCAATTGTATAACACGTGAGGTAATTTTGTAATTGCACACTAACAGATATTGGGGGCACACCTAAATAAAATAGAGTGCCCGTCGCGGCCTGAAACAAAACCTCAGTAAGACTATATAAACAGACAGACCACATCAGACCGCACATCTAAAAATAGATATTGTTTATTATAAACCCACTTTTTAAAAATTGTATACAATAAGAAAACCCAGAATGGGAGAGCTATGATAGGCTCTACCATACCTCAAACAGCAAAATACATATTATAGCCTACACAAACATAAATGTGCCAACACGATTATATAAATGAATAGACATTAGAAATTCCAACATAATTCAAAAATAGAGAATATAACATCTAAAAATGAAATGCATCAATGTATATACTCATCTATTCAGCGTTTGTGTGGCATGCTGTCTTGAGGACACCATCCCCACGCGTATCGCCGATCAAGTCGGCTTCCTCAGGGGTAATCCGGACCTGTGCATTCCAGGTGCGTTCCAGAAGTCGGAAGCACCCGGAGCGCAATGAAAACAATTGAGTGATGGAACTCCATGTTAAATCAAAAATAATAAAAATACTGAACAAAAGAAAGACCAAAGGACGGAAAAGGAGAAGGAGAAAGGAGACAAATCCCAATAACAATACCTGAAAAAACTACACCTTAAACTAAATGTGTGTATATATTTCTATATTTTTATTTTTATCTTAATTCACTTTTATATTTACTAATTTTTATTTTATTTATTATTATTTATATTCTTTATTATATTATTATTGTGTTATTTCATTATTTTTATTTTATTTTATTTTTTTTATTTTTTATTTTTTTTCATTATCTTATTTTCTATGTATTTTATGCTATTTTATTAGCTCAAAAATAATAATAATGATAATAATAATAATAATAATAATAATATATGTGCACATATATTTTTATATATAGGGGCATTATCAGAAGATAATCCCCTCCAAATTATTAACTTATTTAAATATAGTGAAATACAAAATATATAATAATAAAAAATAATCTTTGTTCTGATCCGTCTCCCTTAATAATTAATTCAAACAGTAATTTTGTAATTCAAACAGGTAACGTGTAATCCACATGGATAATAGAAAATAGCAGCAAATAGAGAACCTGAGAATGGGGGGGGGGGGGGGAATAGGCACGCTCAGGCGCAACTGGGAATTTTCTGCAGAATGGGGGGAGTCCTGACAGCCATGTCCATCTGGGTGAGAATCAAACAGGGGGCAATACAAACTACAAATTAAACAAAAAAAGTGGCAACTAGCATCTCACCCGTCAGGTGCAGTCCATGGTGTGGCTCCCATAGGTCCTCTTGAAGTGTCCTTGAGACAGCCAGTAGTTGGGTCCCTTAGATGAGGGACCTGAAGTCCTCCTCGCTTGAGCTGCTACTGAAGGACATCAGAGGATGCTCCTGCCTCTTGTAGGCCACGCTCGCTGCCATGGTGGAACTCCACTGCCCTCTTCTTCCGGAAGTCGGACTTGACCGGGTCTGGGTGGTGGTCATGCTGGTGAGCGCTGCAGCCACTTGCACTTTTCCGGATCCTCCTGCTGGGACAGCAGGGGTAAGGACTTCTGGCTTGAGTGGTTCCAGCAATGTTGCATCCAGGGAAGAAGCCCCAGCTCCCCTGGCTGCTGCTGGCTTCATCTTTCACGGTAGTTGGTATTGGTGGATCGCCGTGGATTGGAATGTAAATGATGAAGTTGTCAGCTGATGAGTGGTGGTGGCAGTCCAGGTATCAGAGGCTCCGGCTGTGGCTTTTTCCTGATTCGGAGGACGCCATCTGGTGACTCCTGAAGGCAGTGCAGGCGTCCTGGACCTGGTGGTTCATCTGGCCACATTTCTGGTTCCGATGTAGGTACCAAAGGCTTAGAAAGTAGGGTAACCCTGGTAGCAAAGGGGCCTTTCAGGGACGCCATGGGGGTGTATTCCACCTGATCCCCCACATACAAGGCTAGGCTGGGGCAGGTACGGCCGTTTAACTGACCTGCGGCCCATGAAGTACTCCTTGCCGTCCTTGTCGTCTGCCAGGAAGCCAGAGCCTCATTCGACCGAAAACCACAGGACAGTTCCCTTTCATCGTTCAAATTTAGGATCTCCCGGCCTAGGATGGCCCAGTACCTAGATTACCCAGTCCTCCATGGTATTCTTGTAGTCCCAGAGGGTCTGCGCGTGGGCCGTCACCAATGCTGGCACAATTGGGTTCTGCCTTATGGAAAGTGCTGTTGATCTTCTCCTGGGCGACGAAGTGGACACTCCAGCCACCTCCGCCGCACCCACCACTGCAGCCGCCTCACGACGGACCACCTAATGATGCGCAGCAATCTCAGCAGCCGGTAAGGAGAATAAGGACACTGAAGCTGGGTTTCTTCTCTTGAGTTCAGAGTGTGACACCCTGATGTCTGGAGCGGGCGGTGGTTCGGGGAACTCGTTCCCAAAGACCATTTGATTCGAGTTCGGACGCAGATCTTTAGCCATGCTTGCTGTACTGATCAGTGTTCAGCGCTGGTCTAAACTGGTTCAGAGGAGGGTGGAGTACTGAGGGAGGAATCTTCACTGCCTATACGTGTAAATAGTTAGATCCCGGTGGGCCGGGCTGGTTTTTTCCAGTTTTGAGGGGGCGTATCTTCACTTTCCCGATCTTGCAGGGGCGTATCGTCATTTTCCAGCTTCACGAAGAATGCGTGTGTTTTGTACGTAGCGTACGTATCGTATGTATCATTAGCGTTCAAAATTTTATGAAAATTTACGAATAATACAAAGCGAATTCGAAAAAATCCGGATTCGCTTCAGAGTAGAAAATTTGTATCATTCAATATGAATTTACGAAGCGGCGAATAGATTCGCTCATCTCTATTGCCGATAGAAACAATTACTGGCACCGGCAGGGACACTAAATTACCGGCACGGACAGTGAGTTACCGGCCGGGTGGCAACCCTATGTGTCATACACATAGTTGCCAGTTGTCCCGAATTTACAGGGACTGTTCTGGCAAATTCAGGTTGTTCCGGGCCAAAAATAGGCGGGGCAAATAATAAGCCTGCCCAGAAGTGGCTGTTTCCAGGCGGAGTTGTAGCCTTCCAATGGTGGGGTTTTGGATGCCCTAGTAATGAAAAAGAATGAAACCAGGAATACAAAGGGAGGGGGGTGTAGTGATTAGACTGTCTGTACTTTGCATAATATATATAAAGAGTCGCACAGTAGGCGATTAATTAGGCGAGGCGTCTTGTTGGTCGGCTCACAAGGAAAAGATGTGGCCAAAAGTAGCATATTAAATTATAAGTCGCACAGCCCAACACATAAGAGATGTACAGAACTACGCCACCCCTGGAGTGAAGTGAAAATAATACTCGTTTTTTGACAAATTCAGGGCCAAAAAAATAAAATAAATCACTGTACAACTAGCGACGCCCACAAAATTCACCCACACCATGAAACTGTCATATGAGTCTAAAAAGACTGCAAAACAGGCGCAGCATGCCTGGTAAATGTGGCAAAAACAGTGGGCCTCATTTATCACAACTGTATCAGAGCTCACCTTTTATTTCCTAAAGTGTTCTGAAAAAATGAAAGCTGAGCTCTGCTTGGTTGCTATGGGCAACTAAGAGAGTTTTCCTGTTAGACAGTTTTATAAATAAGGCCCAATGGCCCAATTAGTCTGTCCAAACCAGGAAAATGGGACACATTCTGTAACTGTTTTCGGCAGTGAAAAAGTTGTTTCACGCTGTCTTATTTTTGTCTTATTGATTTTGAGCCTCCTTAGGAGGCATTTGCGCCTTTTTCGTCTAATTCTTATTTAGAGACTAATTTTGGAGTTGTCTTTGTTTTGCGCCTTATTTCCTACAGTATGTATTTACATAGGTGCACATCTTATTTCTACTCCTCTCCTGACCAGGATTAAAGTAGTTATCTCACTTCAGTAAGTAGCATTTAACAAGGAGAGAAAGTTAATACAAGGCACTTACTAATGTATTGTGATTGTCCATATTGCTTCCTTTGCTGGCTGGATTAATTTTTCTATCACATTATAAAATAATAACAATACATTATTAAGTACCTTGTATTACCGTATTTTTCGCCCTATAAGACACGCTTTTTTTCCGTCCAGAGTTGGAGAAAAATGTCAGTGAGGCTAAAACTAATGAGGCTTCCATTATGGAAGCACTCATTAGTACAGGAGGACCGGGAAGTGGTGAATGCAGTGCTCCCTGGTCTCTGTACTCACCGCTTCCAGGTCCTCTGTTGTCAGCTGTGCTATGGCTGAGCACAGCGTGAGGAAGTCGGCTCTCTGTGACCTCACGCTATGCGCGACGGGTCACAGCACCCGTCAGGAAGAAGAAGAGAGGGCGATGGAGGTGAGGAGCAGCGGTGTCCAGAGCAGGAGAGGTACGTGGATTTTTTATTTTATTTTATTTGCTCTGAGGCATAGAAATCTGTTGTGAGACATGGGGGTCTGATCTGCGGCATGGGGGCTAATCTGAGGCATGGGGTCTGATCTGAGGCATGGGGGGCTGATGTGAGGTATGGGGGTCTGATCTGTGGTATGGGGGTCTGATCTGAGACATGGGGGTCTGATCTGAGACATGGAGGGCTGATCTGAGGTATGAGGGTCTGATCTGTGGTATGGGGGGCTGATCTGAGGCATGGGGGTCTGATCTGAGGTATGGGGGTCTGATCTGAGGCATGGGGGTCTGAACTGAGACATGGGGGTCTGATCTGAGGCATGAGGGCTGATCTGAGGCATGGGGGTCTGATCTGAGGCGTGAGGGCTGATCTGAGACATGGGGTCTGATCTGAGTTATGGGGGGCTGATCTGAGGCATGAGGGGCTCATCGGGGGCTTTGATCTGAGGTCTGATTGGGGATCATTCACATTGGGATGTGAGCTGAGGTCTGATTGTGGGTCTGATGGTCTTATTAGGGTCTTATTAACATTGGGGGTCTGATCTGCAACATTTCATCGGGGAATGATTTTTCTAAATCATGATGATAGCCTTATCTGCGCCCCCCCAGGCCTTGTTTGCACAGGTGTACTGTGACATCATTGTGTTTATTATCCCTTTACAGTGATATCACTGTGTTTATTATCTCTGTACTGTGACATCACTGTGTTTATTATCTCTGTCCTGTGACATCACTGTGTTTATTATCTCTGTCCTGTGACATCACTGTGTTTATTATCCCTGTACTGTGACATCACTGTGTTTATTATCCCTGTACGGTGACATCACTGTGTTTATTATCCCTGGACTGTGACATTGCTGTGTTTATTATCCCTGTACTGTGACATCACTGTGTTTATTATCCCTGTACTGTGACATCACAGTGTTTATTATCCCTGTACTGTGACATTATTGTGTTTATTATCTCTGTACTGTGACATCACTGTGTTTATTATCCCTGGACTGTGACATTGCTGTGCTTATTATCCCTGTACTGTGACATCACTGTGTTTATTATCCCTTTACTGTGACATCACTGTGTGTATTATCTCTGTACGGTGACATCACTGTGTTTATTATCTCTGTACAGTGACATCACTGTGTTTATTATCTCTGTACTGTGACATCACTGTGTGTATTATCCCTGGACTTTGACATCACTGTGGGTATTATCCCTGTACAGTGACATCGCTGTGTTTATTATCTCTGTACTTTGACATCACAGTGTTTATTATCCCTGTACTGTGACATCACTGTGTTTATTATCCCTGTACTGTGACATCACAGTGTTTATTATCTCTGTACTGTGACATCACAGTGTTTACTATCTCTGTACTGTGACATCACAGTGTTTATTATCTCTGTACTGTGACATCACAGTGTTTATTATCTCTGTACAGTGACATCACAGTGTTTATTATCCCTGTACTGTGACATCACTGTGTTTATTATCCCTGTACAGTGACATCGCTGTGTGTATTATCCCAGTGCAGGAAGAGGTAAGTGGTCTGTGTTTGTGTGTTTGTTTTCTATTTATCAGGGTCGTGAATGCAGAGGACTACGTCGGATTCGGTGGACTGCGTCGGACCAGCTTTTTTTTTTTTAATAAAATGGTCAAACAGGGGTCTGGGGGAGTGTTTATTTCAATAAAATGTTTTATACTTGTGTGTGTATTTTTTTTTTTACAATACTACAGTTTTAGTAATTACGGCTATCTACAGACGGCCCTGATTACTAATACTGGGCTTAGTGCTTGCCGGTATGGCAGGCCAGCACTAACCCCAATATCTATTACCTCGGCACCCACCGTCACCAGGGGTGCCGGGAAGAGCCGGGTACCCGCAGGACCGGACCTTCTAAATTGAGGGTCTGGCTCTGGGGCAGCTGCAGGCTGGTACCATTAGGCTGGAAAGGGCCAATAACCGTGTCCCTTCCTACCCTGGTAGTGCCAGGCTGCCCCTGCTGGTTGTATCTGGCTGGCGAAGGAAAAAAAGGGGGGGACCCCACGCCATTTTTTTACAAAAATAATTAAATAATTTTTTTTAAAAATGGCGTGGGGTTCCCCCCTTTTTTCCTTCGCCAGCCAGATACAACCAGCAGCGGCACTACCAGGGTGGGAAGGGACATGTGACAGTGATGTCACAGTACAGAGATAATAAACACAGTGATGTCACAGTACAGGGATAATAAACACATTGATGTCACAGTACAGGGATAATAAACACAGTGATGTCACAGTACAGGGATAATAAACACAGTGATGTCACTGTACAGGGATAATAAACACAGTGATGTCACAGTACAGAGATAATAAACACAGTGATGTCACAGTACAGGGATAATAAAGACATTGATGTCACAGTACAGGGATAATAAACACAGTGATGTCACAGTACAGGGATAATAAACACAGTGATGTAACTGTACAGGGATAATAAAAACAGTGATGTCACAGTACAGAGATAATAAACATAGTGATGTCACAGTACAGGGATAATAAACACAGTGATGTCACAGTACAGAGATAATAAACACATTGATGTCACAGTACAGGGATAATAAACACAGTGATGTCACAGTACAGGGATAACAAACACAGTGATGTCAAAGTCCAGGGATAATACACACAGTGATGTCACTGTACAGGGATAACAAACACAGTGATGTCAAAGTCCAGGGATAATACACACAGTGATGTCACAGTACAGGGATAATAAACACAGTGATGTCACCGTACAGGGATAATAAACACAGTGATGTCACAGTACAGAGATAATAAACACAGTGATGTCACAGTACAGGGATAATAAACACAGTGATGTCACAGTACAGGGATAATACACACAGTGATGTCACAGTACAGGGATAATACACACAGTGATGTCACAGTCCAGGGATAATAAACACAGTGATGTCACAGTCCAGGGATAATAAAGACAGTGATGTCACAGTCCAGGAATAATAAAGACAGTGATGTCACCGTACAGGGATAATAAACACAGTGATGTCACCGTACAGGGATAATAAACACAGTGATGTCACAGTACAGGGATAATAAACACAGTGATGTCACAGTCCAGGGATAATAAACACAGTGATGTCACAGTCCAGGGATAATAAACACAGTGATGTCACAGTCCAGGGATAATAAACATTGATGTCACAGTCCAGGGATAATAAAGACAGTGATGTCACAGTCCAGGGATAATAAACACAGTGATGTCACAGTCCAGGGATAACAAACACAGTGATGTCACCGTACAGGGATAATAAACACAGTGGTGTCACAGTCCAGGGATTAACATTGATGTCACAGTCCAGGGATAATAAACACAGTTCACAGAAAGTTAAAAAAATAAAAGTATTACACTTACCTTTTTCCTAGCAGCAGGGCCAGCATCACCAGCAGGAAGATCTTCTGCTCCTGTCTGAAAGGGGCGGAGCCAATGCTGACGGCCGGCCCGCCCCCCGCCGAGACCCGATGCATGGATGAAAGGTACGGGGAGCTGCAGGGGGGACAGGAGGGAGGATGGAAGAAGCAGACAGCCGATTCCGGCTGTCTGCTCCTTCCTGCAACAGGCAAGTGTCTCTGCGTCCTATGGACGCAGAGACAGCTGCCAGAGACCGGGACATACCTCCCCCGTACCGGGACAGCGGGACTGCCACTGCAATCCGGGACTGTCCTGCTGGATCCGGGACAGTTGGGAGGTATGCATTTACATTGGGGTCTGATCTGAGGTCCTGTTGGGGTCTTATTAACATTGGGTGCCTGATCTGAGGTCCTCTAAAACCTAGGTGCATCTTATGGGCAGGTGCGTCTTATAGGGTGAAAATATGGTAACTTTCTCTACATAATAAATGCTATTTGCTGAAGTGACACAACCTCTTTAATTTTCCCGTCAGTTTTGAGGAGGAATTTATGTAATTTATTTTACATTGAGATAGAATTGTGACTTTTTACCGATCATTTGCGCAATTTTCTTCATGCGCAAACAAATGAGACAAGCCTTAGTGAATAGGAACCTGTCTTACAAGAAAACAACCGCAGAGGTAAACCACATACGGTTAAAGGGAACCTGTCATCTCCGAAACACCCCCTGACCTAGAGTAAGCGTTGTATAGTGTAAGTGATGCTGAATCCAAATATGTAAGTTTTATCTTCGTACTCACTTCCATTCTGACGCTGTGCTCTGACAAACCTGCAGTAAAATGCACTCACTGGACTCCGGTGCTCACTCACATAATGGAGAGGACTCAAAGAAGAGTCCAGTGGGTGCATTTTACTGCAGGTTTGTGGGAGCACAGCGTCAGAATGGAAGTGAGTATGAAGATAAAAATTACATATTCGGATTCAGCATCACTTACACTATACAACACTTACTCTAGTTCAGGGGGTGTTTCGGTGATGACAGGTTCCCTTTAAGCTGATTTCTTAAGGGATCATTAATTTAAAAGACAGGCCTATCAAATACGCCAGTCTTTTCTTACTCCTAAAAAAAGGCAAGCTTAATAAATGTGTCCCAATGAGACCAAAACAGGCTCAAACCACAATAATCAATGACCCCCACAATTGTTTTTTTACCATACATTTTTATTGAGCTTTGCAATATTCAAGAAACTAAATTTGTTATTTGAGATGCTTTCGGCTAAATGCACCTTTACGTTGCAGGTCATTTACACTAATCTTTTACTCCCCTTTTCCTCTGGCTTTGTTGGTGAAAGATGTGCCTAATTTATGATGAGTAGAGATGAGCGAGCATACTCGTCCGAGCTTGGTGCTCATTCGAGTATTACGGTACTCGTAAGTGCTCGCTGCTCGGACGAGTATCTCGCCATACTCGAGGAAATGGCAACTTCCGCATTGTGCATTTTTGGCGCCTAAAAACTCAGCCAATCACAAGCCAGGAGACTCTGCGGTACACCCAGCATCACGTGGGGCCCTTACATGTCGATAGCAGGGGTTGGCTGGCCTGATCAGGTGACCCTGGAATATACTAGTGACTGGCCGCGGTGCTCGGCTCAGATGCTGTCTGGATGTCGTTAGGGATAGAGCTGCTGCGTTTCAGGGAGAGTGTTAGGGCCTGCATTTAGTTCTTTGTTAGGCAGGAATCACCCACAAAGAACCCAACAGCCCTTCTAAGGGCTAGAAGAAATTTTTTTTTGTCTCCAGGCTTGGCTGGCTGGCTGGCACTAGTAGTGCAGCTATCGCCATATCTAACCCTGTTTTTTTTTTTTTTATTGTTATATCTCAGTGATACAAATCCATTTCACACAGCAGTGTGGAACCATTCTGTGTGTCACAGTTCATTACACTCACTACAATCCATGTATACTGTCCAGGTGACACTTTCTGTACGTCACTTAATCCAACCGGGTCTTTTGCTCTCACGTATATAGCTCGATCACAAAAATCTCTGTGCGACATTTGTCTGGGTCGCAGTCAAAATAGCCACCGTCAGCAGGGTGTGAGTTGGCTCTACGATAGTTTCTGCACGTCACGTTCCAAAAAAAACAAAACTAAAAAAAAAATATATAAAACAAAACAAATAAAAAAATAGTTTTTTGTTGATACAAATCAGTGATACAAATCCATTTCACACAGCAGTATGGAACCATTCTGTGTGTCACAGTTCAGCTGTCCACTCACTACAATCCGTATTTTCTGTCCAGGTGACACTTTCTGTACGTCACTTAATCCAACCAGGTCTTTTGCTCTTACGTATATAGCTTGATCACAAAAAACTCTGTGCGACATTTGTCTGGGTCGCGGTCAAAATAGCCACCATCAGCAGGGTGTGAGTTAGGTCTACGATAGTTTCTGCACGTCACGTTCCAAAAAAAAAAAAAACTAAAAAAATATATATATAAAAAAAAATATATATATATACCGTATATAAAAAAATAGTTTTTTTGTTGTTTTAGCTCAGTGATACAAATCCATTTCACACAGCTGCGTGGAACCATTCTGTGTGTCACAGTTCAGCTGTCCACTCACTACAATCCGTATTTTCTGTCCAGTTTCTGTCACTTAATTAAACCAGACTGAACAAGTTTGTGGGTTTCAGTACAGCAGGCCCATTTATTTTATTTTTTTTATATAATACACTTATATACAGAAAATGTTGAACCCCAGGGCTAAGGGTCGAGGACGAGGGCGTGCCATATACGGTATTAAACTGAGAAGAATACAGAGAACACATGCCACACTTGATCAAGCTCATAATTTACGACTGTACTGGTTGATGCTAAATTTTTAAGTAGGGGTCCTGCGTCGTCATTCGAACTCCATCCGGCTGTTGTCACCACCACACACGCTAGCCAAGGGGGCACTCCTCTGGCTCTTCCAGCTCAACCTCCTTCCCCCCAGCCTGCCCCCCACCTACAGGCCCTCTCTCCAAACAATTTACGTCCTTTTCCTATCTTTCTCTCTCTCCAAACTATTTTTCCGGATAGCTGCCATATATGGTATTAAACTGAGAAGAATACATAGAACACATGCCACACTTAGTGATGAGCGAATCGAAGCGGCAATATTCGTGATTCGCACGAATATTGCCCGCTTCGGCTCGGCTCGGCATCCCGAGGCAGCGCGGACTCGTGATTATTTGTGCGTCACTGCAAGTTTGAAATACCCGTTTTTTTCAGCCAATCAGCATCAAAGGGAAGCCTGTGGGAACGCCTGCTGTGATGTAACAGCCCCTATACCTCCCCAGCAGTGATTGGCTGGCAGTGACATGTGACCTAAATTTATATAAGGTAGGGACCTGCAGCATCAGCCTCATTGTGCTTTGGGAAGGAGAAGAGACAGACAGTGTTAGCTCGTGTAGTGTGTGCAGCAAGCAGTTAGTTAGGAGTTAGGTTAGGAAGCCCCAACAGTCTTTTTAAAGACTATACTCTGAAGAACAGTATACAGTATATACTGTAAGCCTGTATTCTGTGTAGGATAGGAAGCCCCAACATTCTTTTTAAAGACTAATTGATTCTGTGAAGAAAACTATACAGTATATGCTGTAAGCCTGTATTCTGTGCAGGATAGGAAGCCCCAACAGTCTTTTAAAAACTAATTGATTCTGTGAGAAAAATTCAGTATATGCTGTAAGCCTGTATTCTGTGCAGAGCTGTGCCTGGTACACCTTGTCCAGCCACATAGCTCAAACTATACATCTGTAAACAGATATATTCCTGTGCATGACTGTGCAGTGACTAGTGAATACATTTCATCAGCCTGCTATATACCTCACAGTCTATAGATACCGTATTGATCTGTAGATTACAGTTTTATTTGCGCAAACTGCGTACATCTTTTTTTTTTGGGATAGGTGTGAAAAATAATATTACCTGCGTATCTATATTGTCCATTGAATTTCACTGATCTGTAATACACGGTGCAGTGAGTTGGGAAAAAAATTAATCAGCCTGCTATATACCTCACAGTCTATAGATACCGTATTGATCTGTAGATTCCAGTTTTATTTGCGCAAACTGCGTAAATTTTTTTGGGGGGATAGGTGTGAAAAATAATATTACCTGCGTATCTATATTGTCCGTTGAATTTCACTGATCTCCTCAACGTCTCCTCAAAGAACCGAAAGACCATTGTGGAGAGAGCGGCACAGCTCGCCATCAAAGTGACGAACCCCAACGCCAGACTGCGCAGAGAAGATAACGAATAAATATCTCTGTGGTTATTTGTGCTAAATAAAAGTTAAATAAACACAAAAAAAAAATTCATCTGTTCCTGTGCCTGATCCACCCAAGTTGAATCTGTCCCATCATGAGAAAGTCCCCCCCAAAGAGTCCCCACTGTAACTTGCTTCACTTTCAACTACCTCACCCCCTGACACCTGTGTCTCGCCATTGTCCACCACCTCCTCAGACAACACTGGTAAATCCCCACTGTCAGCACACGGAGACTGCAAAAGGTCTTGTGAATTGGGGCAGAGAATGTTCTGGGGTAGCACATCAGAGAAGGGGTGACTATGGGGTTCCAGGGAGTACGTGACCACATGCAATCTCCATCCAAAAAGTCATACTGAGGCTCACCACCATGCTTTACACTGCAATCTTATTGAAAGACACACAATCAGGGGTTCACCGCCAGGTTGTCAGGCAGCATTTTTAAGTGGGTCACCATTACAGTGTCCCTGAAAATTGGCGGTGATGGACCTTCGTTGCACCTAGTTGGGTGCTTCCCTAACATGTGATGGGCATGTGCCTCGCCTTTCTTTGTCTGGGTGAGCACAATTGCCATGAGGGTAACCACCAGGCTGTTGCCTGAGAATTTGGGGTAATGGTGGGATTAGGCAGCCTCAGAGGCATCCATGCATGCTGCCCCTGCTGTTTCCTGTCCATTTCTGTGGTGTTTCCATCATTTTCTGAGGTTTCCAGGTTTTAACCCAGCTTTCCCTAGGCAGAGCCTTGGTCCCCTGCAAAAATGCTCGAGTCTCCCATTGACTTCAATGGGGTTCGTTATTCGAAACGAGCACCCGAGCATCGGGAAAAGTTCGACTCGAATAACGAGCACCCGAGCATTTTAGTGCTCGCTTATCTCTAATGATTGAGTAGTCTTTCTTCAACATTTAAGCCTCTTTCCAGTAAATGTTCGTAAATTTGTCGGGCTTAAGCTCCGGCCAGGCCCATTCCTATGGTTGAACACAGTGCAAAAATGCCTAGTGAGTCAAAAGTCTCAGGACACCCTTTTATTTCAGAAACATGGCCGGCATCTTGAAAGCCGCTATATTGATCAAGGGCAAATTTTTCCGATGGGAAGGGGGACATGTAGCATTTAAAATAAGACTAGAATTTTCTCAGAAATCAATTGCCGCAAGCAGATTTGCAATATCTCTTGTGGTTCAAAAATTATCAACACAGAAATTTTAAAACTTTTGAGCCTTCAGCTCTGTGTTCAGCACCAGGGACAACACATTGAAGATGTCAAATAGCTGTGCATAATAGGGAACGTTCCCAGTTGTTGTTGTAGCTTTCTGTGTTGATAACTTTTGAACCACAAGAAATATTGCAAATCTGATAGTGGCAATCGATTTCTGAGAAAATTCTGTTCTTTGATATGCTGTGTGACCAGTATGGCGAATTTCAATATAATGGCCATGTTCCGGATACAGCTTTAAAGATAGGCCCCGTCACACAGTACTTGCTGGGGTATTCAGATATTTCCTTTTCCTTTTGTTTCTGAAATAAAAGGGTGTCCTGAGACTTTATATATAGTTCTCTGCCTGGCTGCTATCTCTATAATTGTTCCTGTGTAACCCGGGAGCAACGTGTAACAAGTGGACAGCTAGATGAATTACTGTGAGCAGTGAGAGTTGAGTGCTCGCTATAGAGAAGGCAGGGAGACAGATAACCGCTGTTCTACCCTATATAGGGACAGCTGTATATTATAAATGTCCCTATATAGTATAGAACAGCTGTTATCTGTCTCCCTGCCTTCTTAATATGGTGCGCTCAGCTCTCACTGCTTGCAGTAATTCATCTAGCTGTCCGCTTGTTACACATTGCTCCCGGCTTACACAGGAACAATTATAGAGATAGCAGCCAGGCAGATAACTATATATATAGAGCAGCAGTATATAGAAGACAGTGGTGCTATTAAATCATCCACTTGAGCTATTTTTCTAATAGAAAAGTACAATTTCAGTAATTAAAGTATAATACAAAAATGGTCAGTATCACTGCCCCTTCACATTACAATAAAAATATGACAATTAGACTTTAACTGGCCTAGTGGTAGTTTGGGTGATGGGTGTCTTAGCCGTAGCCCCTCACTTTCCAGCATTGTTTTTGATGCAGGTGTTAGCTGGTGACTCTGCCGTCTGTCTTTTCAAGGATTTATTTGAGGATGTGATTTTAGTTGTTCTCTTTGGAGAATCCTTTGCAGGAGCTGAAGCTCTGCAGTGTGCTTCCTCTCCTCTCTGTCAGGAAGCAGGAATAGCCCACTCCTACCAAGAGGGGAGGAACAGAGTGGTTAGTCCTATTCCTTAGCAACCATAACCTTACTGGAAGATATGGCCAAAACATGAATAATACAATACACAGCTATTTACACTAATTGCAGGTCCCCCCAGGTCTAGGGTACTGCACAGCATCCTGCTCTGGCTTCACAGTACACTGCAAAGTAAACAGGGCTGTGGAGTCAGTAAGCCAAAGCCTTGACTCCAATTCCGACTCCTCAATTTCCCCTAACTCCGACTTCCAATCCAACTCTGACTCCCTCATACATGGCGCATGTTTAAGTGATAACGTTAAACAAACTTTGCATAAATTAATAGTACATATATGTCATGAAAAAAAAAGTTTGTAATCTATGTTTTACTAAATATCTTGACTCTGAACTTGCAGTATCAGGTTTTTCTCTGGGTACAGCTCACTAAGAGCCTGATGTATGAAAACTGTCTAGGTCTAAGAGCTCCCCTTTCTTTTCTCCAGAGCATTATATGAAATGAAAGGGGAGCTCTGATTGGTTTCTATGGGCAACAAGAAGAAACTTCTACACCTAGTCAGTTTCCATACATAAGGCCCTAGGTGTTTTACATCAAAGGAAAAGCAAACTAAAACATAAAGCATACAGAGAGAACATGCACTGGACAATTGATTTATGCACAGTTTATTGAACGTTTAGATATACTAAAAAGTACTTGCCTTAAAGGAGTTTTCTCAGTACATTGATTCACTGGCTGACAGGCAGTTTGCACTCACTCTGTCTCCTCAGGCTGTGGGTGGGTCTCCAGCAGTTATTAGCATATATTAACTTACTCTGACAGAGCAGGAAATTGTGATCTCTAACACAATTCCAGGTAAAGCCATGCTTCTCAGTCCTCACAACACTTGGACCTTTTGCTTACTGCAGGTAATCACTAAGCGCTCAGTCCCATCATTCTTCACTGCTCTCAGCCAATTAGATAACAGTCTTTCAGGTCTGCAGGTTACCATAGAAACATGTGTACAGTGAGAGGCCTGCTGAACTGTCTATAGTTCCTGACTAAAGTAAAATCTACTGACCACTGTATTTAGAAAATGTCTTCTTTTAACTGTCCCTTTATGTTGAAAGATAATTTTTGTAACTAGTGAGAAAACCCCTTTTTTCTGTAGTAGATCTGAGATGAGTGCAGCCATTCCTTCCCAGTGCCTTTTTCCTCGGATCTGTAGCGAAGGAGCTTCACTTCTGAGCATCTACATAAAGGGCAGCATACAGTCATCTCAACTAAAAGCCTGGATCCTTAGATCAGAAATAGAACAGACATTTATAGGACATTTGTCACGCGAGGTCGGCGTCGCGCTCCCTCTGCACGACATCGCCGGACCTCTCCGCCCCCCTAGAGACGAGCAATAGGGAATTGAAGTGCTGGTCTTGTCAGCCAGCACTTCATGAGTTAATTCGCTGTTTGGGTTTAGCCATGTGGTGCTGATCACACCACATGGCTACTTTGCATATTGTTTGGACAGCTTGCTCCGCCTCAGGTCATGTGATGCTGGCCACATCACATGATCCTGGGTGGGCTATTTAAAGATGGCAACTGCCTCACTCAGATGCCTGTGATTAGTTTATACTTTTGATCAGTGCTTGTGCGACCTTGTGTTTTGGATTTGCTATTTGGACTCTGACTTTGGACTTGGACTTGGACCTCTCTTCTCTTGACCCCTGGTATTTACGCTATCTCCTGTGTTTGACCCGGCTTGCTGACTACTCTATCATTGTGTTTGTTCCGTCTGTGTTTTGTCTCTCCCTGTGTTCCCTTTCCCTCCCTCTGCACTTACCCAGTATAGGGAACGTCTTCGTGGTTGTCCGCGGCCGCCTAGGGCCGTTTGAGGCAAGTAGGTAGGGAAAGAAGGGGGGTTTCAAGTACAGGGCACACCTTCCCTTGTCTCCCCCGTGACAGAATCACAGGCCGTATCATATGGAGCAATTGCGGGTGCTCACGGACCAGGTTCAGGGTATGGCGCAGATGATCCAGGACCTGGCCGAGAGGCTCCTACATCAGGAGCAGCTACAACCTGCACTAGTAGCGGCTCCCTCCACATCTAACCCCATTGTGGAACCTCATGTTAAATTGCCGGATCGGTTTTTGGGGAACCGGAAAACTTTCCGTTCCTTTAAGGAGAGCGTAAAATTGTATTTTCGCTTACGTCCTCACTCCTCGGGTGCCGAGCAGCAGCGGGTAGGAATAATTATTTCCTTGCTGCAAGGTGATCCGCAGGAATGGGCCTTTTCTTTACCGCCTGACTCCCCAAGCTTGCAGTCTGTGGAAGCATTTTTTCAGGCCTTAGGCCTATTATATGAGGAGCCTGACTTGACTTCTGTAGCTGAGACTCAGCTCAGAGACATTCGGCAGGGTAACCGTCCAGTAGAGGATTACTGTGCTGAGTTTAGAAAGTGGTGTGTTTCCTCTGGATGGAATGACCCTGCTTTGAGAAGCCAGTTTAGGGTGGGGCTGTCTGACCATCTTAAGGACTTACTTGTCAGTTACCCTACTCCTGACACCCTAGAGGCGGCCATGACACTAGCCATTAAACTGGATCGTCGAGTGAGGGAGAGACGGAGGGAACGTTCAGATATTCCTCAGGGTGTCGTCCTGCCTGAATCCCCTCTTCTGAGTCCACCTTCTACCAGGGTCCCGGAGGAGTCCATACAGTGGGGAGGAACTTTGAGAGATCAGAGACGCTTGAATGGAACCTGTTTCTACTGCGGTGAGACGAACCACTGGCTCCAGCAATGCCCGAAACTTCTGCCCTCTAGAGAGCTTTCTGCCGGAAGTAAGGTAACCCCAGCGGTGGTAAGGAGGAAAGTATTATTACCTATCTCCATTGCGTACAACCAACTCAGGGGGTCCGGTAAGGCTTTTGTTGATTCTGGTTCTGCCATTAATTTTATTGATTTTGATTTTATACAATCTGTGGGGATTCCGCTAGTTCCTTTAAGGAAGGTGATTGAAATTATCGCACTGGATTCCACTCCATTGAATAATGGGAGAGTGGAGTTTTGTACTCCTGAGGTTGTATTAACTGTAGGAATTACCCATACCGAGACTTGTTCCTTCCTTGTATTAAAGGATTTACCTGCCGACCTTGTTTTAGGTCTGCCTTGGTTACAGGACCACAACCCTGTGATCAACTGGTCTGTAGGTGAATTGGAAAAATGGGGAATGAATTGTGACAAATGTTGTAAATCAGTATTGCTGTTTGGAGGTACCACTGAGTCTCTTTCCTTGCCCAAGTATATCGGCGATTTTTCGGACGTTTTTTCCATGTCCGAGACTGAGTTCCTCCCTCCTCACCGGCAATATGATTGCGCCATCGACCTTATTGAGGGATCCAAATATCCCAAAGGTCGCATTTATAATCTCTCTACTCCTGAACGTCAGTCCATGAGGGATTATCTCAAGGAGAGTCTGGCCAAGGGTCACATCCGGCCTTCAGTTTCTCCCATGGGGGCAGGTTTTTTCTTTGTTGGTAAAAAGGATGGAGGATTGAGGCCCTGTATCGATTACAGGGAGCTCAATAAAATCACTGTTAAAAACAGATACCCGTTGCCCCTTATTCCTGACTTGCTGAATCAGGTCCAGGGGGCCTGTTGGTTCACCAAGCTGGATTTGAAGGGGGCATACAACCTAATCAGGATTCGTGAGGGGGACGAATGGAAAACTGCTTTTAATACCCCGGAAGGTCATTATGAGTACTTGGTAATGCCTTTTGGGTTAAGTAACGCTCCGGCAATTTTCCAAAACTTTGTCAATGACATTTTTAGACCATTTATTGGGAAATTTGTAATTGTCTATATTGATGACATCCTGATTTTTTCTGCAGACTGGGAAAGTCACGTATCTCACACCAGGCAAGTGCTGGAGGTGTTGCGTGAAAACAAGTTGTTCGTTAAAGGGGAAAAGTGTACCTTTGGTGTTCAGGAAGTGGCCTTTTTGGGATACATTCTCACCCCTTTTTCTTTCAAAATGGACCCAGTTAAAGTACAGGCCATTGTGGATTGGGTGCGACCTTCCTCTTTGAAGGCGCTCCAGCGATTTCTGGGGTTTGCTAATTTTTATCGTAAATTTGTCAAAAATTTTTCTGTGGTAGCCAAACCCATTACGGATTTGACTCGCAAGGGGGCTGATCTGGTCAATTGGCCCCCTGCAGCTATTGAGGCCTTTGAAAGGTTAAAGCAGTGTTTTATTAATGCTCCTGTGTTGGTCCAGCCTGATCAAAGTAAGCCTTTTGTAGTTGAGGTGGATGCGTCTGAGGATGGTGTGGGGGCTGTACTGTCCCAGGGGTCTTCCACCTTAACTAATCTTATGCCATGCGCCTTCTTCTCCCGCAAGTTCTCTCCTGCCGAGAGGAATTATGACATTGGTAATAGGGAGTTACTTGCAATCAAGTGGGCATTTGAGGAATGGCGTCATTTTTTAGAAGGGGCAGTTCACCGCATTACGGTCCTCACGGATCATAAGAATTTAATGTTTTTAGAATCGGCTAAGCGATTGAATCCTAGACAGGCGAGGTGGGCTTTATTCTTTACTCGTTTTGATTTTTGTGTTACCTTCAGACCCGGGAGCAAGAACGTTAAGGCCGATGCCTTATCCCGAAGTTTCAAGGCGTATCAGCCTCCTGACGTCCCTCCTGAGCCCATCCTGCCAGCTGATATCATCGTGGCCGCTACCTCATCTGACCTCGCTTCTGAAATCTCGGCAGGACAACATCTTGCTCCCATTGGTACCCCCAATGACAAATTGTTTGTGCCGGCTCATTTGCGATTGCAACTGCTGGGTGAGTGCCATAATTCTGTTTTGTGTGGACATCCTGGCATCAATGCCACCAAGGAGTTGGTCTCTAGGCAGTATTGGTGGCCGTCAATCTCCAGAGATGTTCAGGCTTTTGTAACTGCGTGTAACACTTGTGCCAGGTCCAAGAATACCAAGACACGACCTATGGGTGAGTTACATCCATTACCCATACCTAGTAGACCTTGGTCACATCTGTCCATGGACTTTATCACGGACTTGCCGTGCTCTGAGGGTAAAACCGTGATATTTGTGGTGGTTGACAGATTCAGCAAAATGTGTCATTTTATTCCTTTGTGTAAATTACCCTCTGCAAAGGTCTTGGCGTCCGTGTTCATGGATAATATTGTCAAACTGCATGGTGTTCCTGAGAATATCGTTTCTGATAGGGGAGTACAGTTTGTGTCTAGGTTCTGGAGGGCGTTCTGTAATAAGATTGGTATCTCTTTGTCCTTTTCATCAGCCTTTCATCCGGAGACCAATGGTCAGACTGAACGTCTTAACCAATCCGTTGAGCAATATCTCAGATGTTATGTTTCTGATAACCAACATGTGTGGGCCAGATTCCTGTCTCTGGCTGAATTTGCAATTAATAATCGTGTTAATTCATCCTCTGGGATGTCGCCATTTTTCTGCAATATGGGTTTTCATCCACGCTTTGGCTCCTGTTCCCCATCTGCGTCGGTTGTCCCAGAGGTCAATGATTTTTCTCAAGAACTGTGCACAGTTTGGGCACAGGTTCAGTTGAACCTGGAAAAGGCCCAAGGAGTTCAAAAAGCTAAGGCTGATAGAAAACGTTCTAAGGGTGTGAATTTTAAGGTTGGGGATAAGGTATGGTTATCGACTAAAAATCTCAACATGAGGGTACCATCCTACAAGTTTGCACCTCGCTTCATTGGTCCTTACAGGATCACCAAGGTGATCAATCCGGTTTCTTTTAGGTTATGTTTACCCGACTCCCTTCGTGTTCATAATGTTTTTCATGTGTCTTTGCTCAAACGTTATGTTGCTCCCGTTGGTCCTGAGGAACAGTCTCCTCCTCCGGTTGAGGTAGCAGGACAAATGGAGCATGAGATTGCCAGAATTGTGGATGTGAGAAGGGTCCGGAATTCCTTCCAGTACCTCGTACATTGGAAGGGGTTCGGTCCTGAGGACAGGTCTTGGGTACCGTTGACCAGGATGCATGCAGACTCGCTCATCCAAAAGTTCCATCTGCAGCATCCCGATAAGCCTGCTCCCGCTGGTAAGGGTCCGGTGGCCCCTCGTGAAGGGGGGGGTACTGTCACGCGAGGTCGGCGTCGCGCTCCCTCTGCACGACATCGCCGGACCTCTCCGCCCCCCTAGAGACGAGCAATAGGGAATTGAAGTGCTGGTCTTGTCAGCCAGCACTTCATGAGTTAATTCGCTGTTTGGGTTTAGCCATGTGGTGCTGATCACACCACATGGCTACTTTGCATATTGTTTGGACAGCTTGCTCCGCCTCAGGTCATGTGATGCTGGCCACATCACATGATCCTGGGTGGGCTATTTAAAGATGGCAACTGCCTCACTCAGATGCCTGTGATTAGTTTATACTTTTGATCAGTGCTTGTGCGACCTTGTGTTTTGGATTTGCTATTTGGACTCTGACTTTGGACTTGGACTTGGACCTCTCTTCTCTTGACCCCTGGTATTTACGTTATCTCCTGTGTTTGACCCGGCTTGCTGACTACTCTATCATTGTGTTTGTTCCGTCTGTGTTTTGTCTCTCCCTGTGTTCCCTTTCCCTCCCTCTGCACTTACCCAGTATAGGGAACGTCTTCGTGGTTGTCCGCGGCCGCCTAGGGCCGTTTGAGGCAAGTAGGTAGGGAAAGAAGGGGGGTTTCAAGTACAGGGCACACCTTCCCTTGTCTCCCCCGTGACAACATTTCTTCATTTTGCCAAATTCTTATGAAAATATATGTATACACATACTGCATTGAACAATTTATTATATATTTTTGGAGTTGGAGTCGGTCCATTTTATACCGACTCCAACTCCGACTCCACCAAAATGGACACCGACTCCGACTCCACAGCCCTGAAAGTAAAGGGTTAACAATGTACTTTTGCTGCAATACGTAATGCCTGCATATATATGTATTTGCACAAGGTATTAATAAACTCATCCAGCCACACACTCATACACAAGCCCCTGCGGGCTGGTCACTGCAGATGTGTCCTCCATGGGAGCCAGAGCTGTCGTCACTCAAAAGGTGTCCCCTGGTAAGATGGTCATCTGTAGTTTTTTCTCCCGGTTTTCCACTGGGGACAGAGAATTGCTTGCCATCAAGTTGGCTTTTGAAGAGTGGAGACATCTAGAGGACGCCCATCATGCTGTTGTCATCTACAGACAATTTACTTCTAGAATTTTGGAGAGCCATATGTAAACAGCTGGATGTCAAACTGGACTTTTCCTCAGCTTACTATAACTATTAACTATCTTCTGCACAGCACGATGTCTAGGTTTTGTTGCTTTCTTGGGACATCTCTTACAATAACCATCCTAGTGAGTTGACTGGAAAATCTCCTTTTTTCATTGTAAATGGTCGACACATGCAGATTCATCTTCTGATATCCATCTCTTCTGGAGTTCGAGAGCAGCAGAATCTGCAGCCAACACTTACTTCCAGGTATGGCAAGAGAATAAACAGGCATGGGATTCAGCCAGTTCCCTCAGGTTCTCCAGATCCGGTTGTCAAAATTACAGATCCAGCTGGCATCTTGAGATGAGCCCTTCCATTCCATAGTTTAGCTCCTTAGGCTTTTTAAAAGTTGGGTGTTATGTGTATGTAGTGTATATGTGGTGTATTTATGTATGTGTATCATGTATATGGTGTACTTATGTGTATGTCTGTTGCATATATGTGATGTATATGTCAACATGTGTCATGACACCGTATGTCTGCCGTTGAGTAGGGAACCTGTTGTTAAAAATTTGAATCCCACCCCTGAGAATAAGGCTTCTCTCTTACAGGCTTCTGCTTGCATGGAGCTCTGCAATTTCCTCCAGGGGACATGGTCTGGCTCTCCTCCAAAAACATCATACTCACAGTATCCTCATACAAGTTGGCACTTAGCTTTATTGGTCCTTTTGAGGTCTTCATAAAGCTATATATTTACAAGTAACGTCTTCCCTAATTCTTCTTAAACCTGTTGTGTTCAACTTTTTTTTCCAGATGTTCGGTTCCTGCTTCTACTCTTGTTGGCACAGTGAATGAGTATGAAGTCAAAGATATTCTGAATATGAAAAAGATTTTGGCCCACAGTAAAAATCTTGGGAGCCAGCTGAAAACATTAATGCTCCTGTTCTTCTGAAGAAATTTTCTAGGCAATATGGACCGAAGAAGAGAGGATTTATACTAAAGGGGCAGGTGGTGCGGGAAATTAATGTAACAGTAGTGGCCCTCTGGTGTAGCTGCTCTGCGCTGGGTTCCAGGTCCCTGCTGTGTGGACTTGCCTCCCACTTTTCTTCTGAGCGATAGGTTCTAGTCCACTAGTGTCCTGCAAAGGTGAGTTGTTATTCGTTTGCCTGTGTACCATCTTCTGCCTCTTTCTTGGATATAACCCTTTGCTGCCTGACCTGATCTATGCTTGATCTCCGTACTGACACTGAGATGCTAGCCCTGACCTCAGAATGTTTAACGGATTGCGCTTACTCTGCCTGCCCTGACCTCAGCCTGTCGCTGATTACAGTTTTGTCTGATGCCCCAGTGCTCTGCACCAGTATTCCTTGACTGCTGTGGGTCATGCTGTCAATCAAACAAAGACTACTCCAGGAGGTAGCGATCTGGTAGTTCCCATGCAGCCAAGTCCAGATCCCTGTCTAAGGGCTAAAGGGTAAATACCAGTCAACACCCTTAGGAGTAGCCCTAAGTCAGATCTGTTGGGTCACACAAAGGTTCCACATGCACTGCATAATGGGAAAGTAGGTATGTGACACATCAAACTGGTAAAGAATTTTACTGAAAGCCAATGGTGTGCTTCCCAGTAATATCATTTATACATTCTACTCATGTTAAAATAGTTAAAGTAGGGGGGAGTGTAGTGCTCTAGAGCAGGGGTACTGTAAGTCTGGACATTTATGGAAGTTTGCCCTTATTTCCCCTATGCAAAGTTATAAACTTCTTACTTTATTTCACTTGAAAGGGCTAACTTGCACTGTTTCATACTGTTTAACTGAATTTATATGTATGTTGTGATATTATATCCTATTCATTTGCACTGTGTTTGTGAGACTCTGTGGAAAGGGTAATGAATACATAAAGACTTTTGGGACTTTTAATAAGAAGCTGGTCATTTTCCACAGCTATGTTAGCATGTTTTGTGAATCATGAACTGTGTCAGTTTCAGCTTCTATTTGGTGTCTATTGTTCCTCTGTTATCGTATGTAGCAACGTGTAGCATTGATCCATTTGATCAGAATCCTGACACTGCGATCTCTTGTTTTTTGTTTCTATTGGTTGCCTGGGTGACGTCGTTTAATATCATTACTTAGGTGCCCTTGGTACCTTTTATATACTGCATCTCTTGTACAGTGCCTTGCGAAAGTATTCGGCCCCCTGGAACTTTTCAACCTTTTGTCACATTTCAGGCTTCAAACAAAAAGATATAACATTTTAAATTTTTGGTGAAGAATCAACAACAAGTGGGTCACAATTGTGAAGTGGAACGAAATTTATTGGATCATTTAAACTTTTTTTGTAATAATAAAACTGAAAAGTGGGGCGTGCAAAATTATTCGGCCCATTTACTTTCAGTTCAGAAAACTTACTCCAGAAGTTGATTGAGGATCTCTGAATGATCCAATGTTGTCCTAAATGACTGATGAAGAGAAATAGAATCCACCTGTGTGTAATCAAGTCTCCGTATAAATGCACCTGCTCTGTGATAGTCTCAGGGTTCTGCATCATGGAGACCAAGGAACACACCAGGCAGGTCCATGATACTGTTGTGGAGAAGTTTAAAGCCGGATTTGGATACCAAAAGATTTCCCAAGCTTTAAACATCCCAAGGAGAACTGTGCAAGCGATCATATTGAAATGGAAGGAGTATCAGACCACTGCAAATCTACCAAGACCCGGCCATCCCTCTAAACTTTCATCTCAAACAAGGAGAAGACTGATCAGAGATGCAGCCAAGAGGCCCATGATCACTCTGGATGAACTGCAGAGATCTACAGCTGAGGTGGGAGAGTCTGTTCATAGGACAACAATCAGTCCAACACTTCACAAATCTGCCGTTTATGGAAGAGTGGCAAGAAGAAAGCCATTTCTCAAAGATATCCATAAAAAGTCTGGTTTACAGTTTGCCACAAGCCACCTGGGAGACACCAAACATGTGGAAGAAGGGGCTCTGCTCAGATGAAACCAAAATCCAACTTTTTGGAAACAATGCAAAATGATATGTTTGGCATAAAAGCAACACAGCTCATCACCTGAACACACCATCCCCACTGTCAGACATGGTGGTGGCAGCATGATGGTTTGGGCCTGCTTTTCATCAGCAGGGACAGGGAAGATGGTTAAAATTGATGGGAAGATGGATGGAGCCAAATACAGGACCATTCTGGATGAAAACCTGTTGGAGTCTGCAAAAGACCTGAGACTAGGACGGAGATTTATCTTCCAACAAGACAATGATCCCAAACATAAAGCAAAATCTACAATGGAATGGTTCAAAAATAAAGGTATCCAGGTCTTAGAATGGCCAAGTCAAAGTCCAGACCTGAATCCAATTGAGAATATGTGGAAAGAGCTGAAAACTGCTGCTCACAAACGCTCTCCATCCAACCTCAAAGAGCTCCAGCTGTTTTGCAAGGAAGAATGGGTGAGAATTTCAGTCTCTAGATGTGCAAAACTGATAGAGACATCCCCCAAGAGACCGCAGCTGTAATTGCAGCAAAGTATTAATGCAAGGGGGCCGAATAATTTTGCACGCCCCACTTTTCAGTTTTATTATTACAAAAAAAAAGTTTAAATGATCCAATAAATTTCATTCCACTTCACAATTGTGACCCACTTGTTGATTCTTCACCAAAAATTTAAAATGTTATATCTTTTTGTTTGAAGCCAAAAATGTGGCAAAAAGTTGAAAAGTTCCAGGGGGCCGAATACTTTCGCAAGGCACTGTATATTGTGTAATATTTGGCAAGGGCTTTGGATGGCCCAAAATGTGTCCTATGTAACAACTGATGTGATAAAAAAAAACATATTGAAGAAATCGAGTGCCTAGATATAAAGCTCAGCAGACAGTATCACACATAATAATAGGCTTAGATACAGAAGCACAGCAGATAGTATCACACATGATAGGCTTAGATACAGAAGCACAGCAGATAGTATCACACATGATAGGCTTAGATACAGAAGCACAGCAGATAGTATCACACATGATAGGCTTAAAAACACATCTCAGGAGACAGTATCTCACATAATAGGTTGAGATACAATGCTCAGCAATTAACACATAATAGACTTAGATACACACCACTTCATGATCTGTAAGGTTCATCTGACTGGGGTTTTCAGAAATTGGCATACCTCCTGTCGAAACAGCCCCGTTCAAAAAGACAGAACTGATTTTCAGTCACAGAAAGTTCGGCAACAAGTCTGACGAGTGTGACTATACCCAAAAACCAACTTAAGGTATGAGGCTTAGCAGATAAAGGAGAAGTTTGAAGGCCTGGAGCGGTTGTCTACGAGAGGTTTTCAGGTCACTGCTATTAGCATGCCATTGAGGAAATTGTATTGTCTATTTATCCTTCAAAATAAATGCAAATAGAGGAAGTCCGCTACGTGCGGAAAGAATCAGGATTTATATATAAAATGACAAGGATGGGGTTGTGGTCTTGGGTTAAATCAAGAATGACTGATTTCACGCACCTGCTTGATGACCTCAATAGTTCCATTTACTTTTCATTCCAGCACGGATCCTCTGTCTTCTTACGTCAGTGAAGGAAGACTTTAGTATTACCATATGACGCATGCTGTGACCCTCCCCCGCTAAGACATCACCAGAGAAGATCATGTTGTATATGCTGTAACCCAAACCGGTCCTCAGGAAACCCCAACAAGCTACATTATTCTTGCTGGCCTTTGAGAAGGGAGATCAAAGAGATTCTGAGAAGCGTGCCCCACCTGTATCAATAGGACATGCCCCCAACAAACAGAATTTGAATCACAAAAATTATATATACATTATATGATCCCCGAGCCCCTAAACTAATACAGACCCCAGACCATACTAGCCAAGTCCTTAATACAGACTCCAGACCAGACACCTAAATACTCACCTCTTTTCGTAGTTCTACCCTTCTTGACACCCAGGCATTGCCATGGCTGGCATCAGGATGTTGTGTGGAATGAAGAGGAGTGCAGTTGGGGACATAAGAGGATTTTAAAGGGGTTGTGCAAGAATGTAGGTTGCAGTGACTGGATCCCCTTGTGTTGTGTCACCATTTGTCATGATGTAAGGGGAGCCGATCTCCACCGTGGCTAGTGATTGGTTGCAGGAGGCATCAAACCGGATGTTTTCAGGAAGGGAGAAAAAGGAGCAGGGAGCCAACACTGGGAAGCCAGTAAATAAGCTTCCCTTTACAGGTCCCCCTCCCAAACCATTCTAGCACAATCCATTTAAAAATGAAAACACCCAGAAGATTTGCCTTTTTTTTCTGGGAGACCACCTCTTTGCTCATCAATCATGGTGTATCATATAGTACCTGAATATTACAATTATGTGGTGTACAAAAAAATACCATACCTACCATTACCAAGACCACCATGGCCTGTAACATCACCTTCAGGAGTGACATACGATGCACACGATGCACCCTGTGAGAAAACACAGGTCACACACTCCAAAGGCCACATTTAAGGTCCTACAGTTATGGCAAGCAAGGATCTTGCTCTCTGTTCCTGGTGATGGGCAGGGTTTTTACCACCTAAGCCAACCCCCCCCCCCCCACCCATCCGCCTCCTACACCTATGACAACCACTAATGAAGAGAATATTACTCCAATTTCTTAAGATTTTACTAAAAGTGTTCTCTTCTTCTGTTGTTCTCTCTAATTCTTCTTAAACCTGTTGTGTTCAACTGTTACTCCAGATGTTCGGTTCCTGCTTCTACTCTTGTTGGCACAGTGAATGAGTATTAAGTCAAAGATATTCTCAATATGAAGAAGATTTTGGCCCCACAATAAAAATCTTGGGAGCCAGCTGAAAACATTAATGCTCCTGTTCTTCTGAAGAAATTTTCTAGGCAATTTGGACCGAAGAAGAGAGGGTTTTACTAAACGGGCAGGTAGTGCGGGAAATTAATGTAACAGGTGTAGCTGCTCTGCGCTGGGTTCCAGGTCCCTGCTGTGTGGACTCGCCTCCCACTTTTCTGCTGAGCAATAGGTTCTAGTCCACTAGTGTCCTGCAAAGGTGCATTGTTTTTCGTTTGTCTGCCTGTGTACCATCTTCTGCCTCTTTCTTGGATATAACCCTTTGCTGCCTGACCTGATCTATGCCTGATCTCCGTACTGACACTGAGATGCCTGCCCTGAACTCAGAATGTTTAACGGATTGCGCTTACTCTGCATGCCCTGACCTCAGCCTGTCGCTGATTACAGTTTTGTCTGATGCCCCAGTGCTCTGCACCAGTATTCCTTGACTGCTGTGGGTCAGCGCTGTCAATCAAACAAAGACTACTCCAGGAGGTAGCGACCTGGTAGTTCCCATGCAGCGAAGTCCAGATCCCTGTCTAAGGGCTAAAGGGTAAATACCAGTCAACACCCTTAGGAGTAGCCCTAAGTCAGATCTGTTGGGTTGACACAAAGGTTCCACATGCACTGCATAATGGGAAAGTAGGTATGTGACACATCAAACTGGTAAAGAATTTTACTGAAAACCAATGGTGTGCTTCCCAGTAATATCATTTATACATTCTACTCATGTTAAAATAATTAAAGTAGGGGGGAGTGTAGTGCCCTAGAGCAGGTGTACTGTAAGTCTGGACATTTGTGGACGTTTTCCCTTATTTCCCATATGCAAAGTTATAAACTTCTTACTTTATTTCACTTGAAAGGGTTAACTTGCACTGTTTCATACTGTTTAACTGCATTTATATGTATGTTGTGATATTATATCCTATTCATTTGCACTGTGTTTGTGAGACTCCGTGGAAAGGGTTAATGAATACTTAAAGACTTTTGGGACTTTGAATAAGAAGTTAGTCATTTTTCACAGCTATGTTAGCATGTTTTGTGAATCATGAACTGTGTCAGTTTCAGCTTCTATTTGGTGTCTATTGTTCCTCTGTTATCGTGTGTAGCAATGTGTAGCATTGATCCATTTGATCAGAATCCTGACGCTGCGATCTCTTGTTTTTTGTTTCTATTGGTTGCCTGGGTGATGTTGTCTAATGTCATTGCTTAGGTGCCCTTGGCACCTTTATATATTGCATCTCTTGTATATTGTGTAATATTTGGCAAAGGCTTTGGACTGCCCGAAACATTTCCTATGTAACAACTGATGTGATAAAAAAAAAACATATTGAAGAAATCGAGTGCCTAGATATAAAGCTCAGCAGATAGTATCACACATGATAGGCTTAGATACAGAAGCAAAGCAGATAGTATCACACATGATAGGCTTAGATACACATCTCAGGACACAGTATCTCACATAATAGGTTGGGATACAATGCTCGGCAATTAACACATAATAGACTTAGATACACACCACTTCATGATCTGTAAGGTTCATCTGACTAGGGTTTTCAGAAATCGGCATACCTCCTGTCGAAACAGCCCCGTTCAAAAAGACAGAACTGATTTTCAGTCACAGAAAGTTCGGCAACAAGTCTGACAGGTGTGACTATACCCAAAAACCAACTTGAGGTATGAGGCTTAGCAGATAAAGGAGAAGTTTGAAGGCCTGGAGCGGTTGTCTACGAGAGGTTTTCAGGTCACTGCTATTAGCATGCCCTTAAGGAAATTGTAATGTCTATTTATCCTTCAAAATAAATGCAAATAGAGGAAGTCCGCTACGTTCGGAAAGAATCAGGATTTATATATAAAATGACAAGGATCGGGTTATAGTCTTGGGTTAAATCAAGAATGACTGATTTCACGCACCTGCTTGATGACCTCAATAGTTCTGCTTACTTTTCATTCCAGCACGGATCCTCTGTCTTCTTACATCAGTAATTGAAGACTTTAGTATTACCATATGACACATGCTGTGACCCTCCCCCGCTAAGACATCACCAGAGAAGATCATGTTGTATATGCTGTAACCCCAACAGGCTACATTATACTTGCTGACCTTTGAGAAAGGAGATCAAAGAGATTCTGAGAAGCGTGCCCCACCTGTATCTATAGGACATGCCTAATGATGATCGAGCACCCCGATGTTCGGGTGCTCTGGCCGAACACTAGGTGGTGCTCGAGTGCTCGGCTGAGCACCCGAGTATAATGGAAGTCAATGGGAGAAAACCAGGCACCCCCTGATCTGCAGAGGGGAGGGTGTCTGGTATAGGGAAACGTGAGAAAATGGTGGAAACACCACAGAAATGGTTAGGGAACAGCATGGATGTCTGGATGCATCTTGGACACCAAAGTCGCTGCTATTAACGATGATGTCCGACTATTACGCCACTTTTACGGAAAATATACAGTAGAAAATATACCAACGGATGTCAGGTATATAGAGTTTTGAAAGGTTCTAATACACACGCTGTGCACGTACTAGTAGTGTCAGGGCACACTTGCGTTCTTTTTGACCCAAAAGAAAAAAAAATGCAGCCAGATAGAACAATGGACTTTTGTGATTTTGGAAACACTAGCCCTACCTAGCCAATTCTTATCCCTACACTATAAGTCCCTCCTTGTGCAAATGTTATACAGCAAGACACAAAAGAGGTACTGTGGGCTTAACAGCAGAAATAATAGCAAAGGATGTCAGGTATATAGTATACAGAGAGTATCATACAGCATGCAGAAGCTGCACTGGTGGCATTAGTGGCAGGCCACCTAGCGCTATTTTTAACCCCCCCAAAATAAAAAAGAATGTTTGCTTTATAGCATGTGACATGTGACCCGGCCAGCCAATCACTGTAATGCCAGTAGCCAAGATGGCTACGGCATTACAGTGAATGCCAGTACCTCTCCGCACGCTAATTGGCTAATTAGTGTGCGGGGAGGGGACTCGAGCATGGCGCTCGAGCACACGCGGTGTTCGGCCGAACACTGCGTGGTCACGAGCGCCGCCATGTTCGGCCGAATAGTATATTCGGCCGAACATGTTTGCTCAGCACTAGACATGCCCCCAACAAACAGAATTTGAATCACAAATAGTATGTATATGATCCCCAAGCCCCTAAACTAATACAGACCCCAGACCATACTAGCCACAATACTAGCCTCAATACAGACTCCAGACCAGACACCTAAATACTCACCTCTCTTCATTCCTCCACCCCTCTTGACATCCAAACATTGCCATGGCTGGCATCAGGATGTTGTGTGGAATGAAGAGGAGAGCAGGGTTGGGGAGATGAGAGTATTTTAAAGGGTTTGTCCAAGAATGTGGGGGGGACTGGCAAACTCCCTTTTCTTCCCCACTTGGCTGGTCCTGTAAAGGGAAGCTTATTTACCTGCTTCCCGGTGCTAGCTCCCAGCTCCTTCTCCTCCAGGCCTATGATGCTCTGCTGGGCTCCCTCATTGAAAACATCCATTTTGACGACCTGCAGTGACTGGATGCCCTTGTGTTCCATGACCATTTGTCATGACTTAAGGGGCGATGGTCTACACCATGGCTATTTATTGGCTGCAGGAGGCATCAAACCGGATGTTTTCAGGGTGGGAGCCCAGCGGAGCTTTGCAGGCATGACAATTCCAATTAATTAAGATTTTTAAAATTTTTTTACCCCAACTAATAAAGACTTTACTAAACATTTTCTCCTCTATTAGTTAATACCGTGTTTCTCTTGACATAGTGGTTCTCATGGTCAGCCATTTTTGAGACTTTTGGTGACCCTGTAAGGGGTCAGATCTTACATAAAGGATGCTTTTGGTATTTGTGACTCCTTGGTACTTTGGAATACATGGACTTCTTTTAAGCCACAACTTTTAAACCACTAACAGATGATGAAACGTTGATTATCTAGTGACAATGGCAGCTGTTCGGGGGGGATGTTTATCTTAGGAAGTTACTGGTTGGTTCTTGAAGCTGATAAGGTGGAAGTAGGAAAAATGGGCAAGTGTAAGAACCTGAGTGACTTTGGCAGGAGGCAAAATGTGATGACCTAGATGAGTCAGAGCATTTCCAAAGTGGCAGGTCTTGTGGGTTGTTTTCAGGATGCAGTGGTTAGTACCTACCAAAAGTGGCCCAAGGAAAGAGAATCAGTGAACTGGCAACAGGGTCATGGGTGCCCAACACTCATTGATGAAACTGGGCAGATAAATCTGGTCCAATCCTTTTGCAGCACAAGTTGCCCATGCTGACCCCTATTCCACCAATGAAAGCCCATTCAATGGGCAACTGAGAATCAGAACTACACCAATGGAGGAATGGGTGGCCTGGTCTGATGAATCATGTTTTCTTTTACATCGTATGGATCGCCAGGTATCTCTTACCTGGGGAGGAGATGGCAGCAGTATGCCCTCGGAGAAGAAGCAGCTGAGGCAGTGTGATGCCCTGGGCAATGTTCTGCGGGGAAACCTTGGTTCCTGGCATCATGTGGATGTACCACCTACCTAAAAACTGTGTGGACAGGTTCCAGTCTTCATGACTGAGGTGCCGCCTAAAGGCAGTGGCCTTTTCCAACGATATAATACCTCAGCCATACTACAAAAAGTGGTGAGGAATATCACAAAGAGATCAAGGAGATGACTTGGGAGGTGGTGATAAAACAAGTCTCATAGAATCTACTGCTAATATCTGGTGAGATGACACCTACAGACAGGCTCTCGTGGCTCGATGTGGAAAACAAGGAACAGGGAATACGGGATCATCATAGCAGAGTCATCGCCACTCTAGGTCTATTGGAGGCCATGCAGCCTCAAGGAGCCTCCAGTGTAGCAGCCACTAAGACTCTATCCGCACTATCCTAGCTGTGTCAGTTAATGAAATGGACATTCTCATTTCCTGGTTAAGAAAATTGCTCACGGCTGGAAAAAACATCCTCCTGCACAAAAACGGACAAACGCAGACTAATTTCCCCCGCCATTTTGAATCAACTACTACTGGCTCTCCCAGGTGTGTCTGCTGATTTTTCGGACATACTACTTTTTTCGTTCTGCATTTCCCCTTTTGCTTTTCGGGGCTTTTTGAATTAATATCACAAAGGACCGCTTTACAAGGCGGTTTACAAAAAGATGATGTCCTCCTATTTTCCAAATCCATTCTTGTTTGGCTCCCGAAATCCAAAACGGATCAGCAGGGAAATGGCCATATTGTCCCGTTATACGCTATTAAAGGCAGTTGCTGCCCTGTTCACGACCTCCGTCAATACCCATACCTCCCAACTTTGGAAACGGACAAAGAGGGACAAATTGTGCAGCGTGCCAAGCGCGCTGCTGCAAATTTTTTCACCACTAGGCCATGCCTCTAACTCCGCCCAAAACATAACTATACACCTAATCCCACTCAGTCTCCTTACTGCCCCACATAGCAATTATTCCCCTGTTATGTGCCCCCAGTAATATGACCAGCTATGCCCCCCAGTAATATTCCCACATTGTGCCCCCCAGTAATATGCCCACATTGTGCCCCCCTGTAATATGCCCACATTGTGCCCCCCTGTAATACGCCCACATTGTGCTCCCCAGTAATGTTGTGCTCCCACTAATGTGCCCACATTGTGCTCCCCAGTAATGTTGTGCCCCCAGTAACTTGTCCACATTGTGCCCCCAGTAATACATTGTCCCCCATTAATATGCCCACATTGTGCTCTGCAGTTTATGTTGTGCCCCGTTGGCGGAGTTGTGAGGCCAGAACTTATGGAATTTGATGAGTTAATACTGAGATGTGGTACCCCACGGGTTCATCTCTCGGTTGGAGACTCTTGGAAGTTGGATTATAATATCGTGCCCGCAGCGGCTCGCTGCGGCAGGCATATCGTTTTCGGAGTTTGGTGTTATTATTCAATAAAGCTGTGGCCAGTTTAAATCCCACATGGAGTGTCCGCTTGTTGTTTTAGTTGCGCCACAGCTTGAGTAAAATCCTTAAAGTCTAATAACAAGTATTGTGTTTGCTATCGCCTGTATGTGATGCACCCAATTCGCCAGTCAAGTAGTCTCTGTTCATAAGCTCTTGATCCTGGCAGGTCAAGAGATACCAGTGTGGGGAACCAAGAGGACAGGCAGATGACAAGATGAGGTCAGGACAAGCAGTGTTCATGCAATACAGTAATCAGGCAATAGGTCAGGGCAGGCGGCACAGCGTCAACATGGTTGTCAGGCAGAAGTCAGAACAGGCAGCATAGGGTCAATTTAGTTATCAGGCAGAGGTCAGAACAGGTGAGATAAGGTCAATACAGTTATTTTTGTAATAGTATTTATTTATCAATTTTAATGTGTACAATACCATAGCATCCCGACTGGGATACCAAAAAAGAAAAGAACACATGACAACAAACTAGGAACCAATAGACTGGTGTCACGGTGGGCCATCACAGTATGACTCAAGGAGATCACATGAGGAAGTCTCTGCGACCGGAAGTCCCAGTGGGCAGTATTAAGCGACCACCAGACAACACTCCTGAGCACCCCGCAGTCCACTCCCAGCCGACCCCTAGACCATATTTCGAGTGCAAAGCCAAAGTGTGTGTCCCAAACCGGGACAGCCACTGCAATCCGGGACTGTTCCGTCGGATCTGGGATAGTATGGAGGTATGGCCAGAGAGAGTTTTATTATTACAAAAAAAGTTTAAATAATCCAATAAATTTCGTTCCATTTCACAATTGTGACCCACCCAAAATGTAAAATGTTATATCTTTTTGTTTGAAGCCTGAGATGTGGCAAAAGGTTAAAAAGTTCCAGGGGGCCGAATACTTTCGCAAGGCACTGTAGCACCTGGACTGAGCCGGTTACCTAGGATTACAGCTCAAGTAAGAAAAGAAGTGTATCTACATATCTCCATGATACCTGAACCTGGAATTGTCACCTCAAGGCAAGTGATTCTCAGTAAATGGTCCTGACTCTACACGAACCTCAGGGACTCTGCCTTCCCTCAACTTAAAATCCTGTACCACCAAGGGAACCTCAACCAACATCTGGCAGGAGATCCCTCAACACCAGAGTGTGCCCTGAAGGAATCCGGTGCCTTCCTTCCCGTCACTGCACTGCGGTCCAGGAAGCTGCAGAAATGTGGGTACAAACTACTACCCCCATCAGGCCACGACACTCACACATTGCACCCTTGCAGCCCGGTTGCTGCAACTTCCTACAATTTGGTAGGAAACACCACTAGGGTGGCCATTGGCTTCACCCCAAAAAGCCGGACATTATAGCCCAATCTCACTATGCCATACCCTAAAAAAGGCCTAGAAGACCTGAAGGTGAGGGGCACGGAATGCTTCTCTAACTCCCAGTCAGTCACAAAGTGACATGTCTGATGGCTCTAGTGACTGACTGGGGGTGAGAGAAGCCTCCATCAGTCAGTTTGTGACTGCAGTTCATGTTCAGAGAGTGCAATGCTGTTGTCTAAGCATGGAGCCACTGAAAAGGAGGCCACCCCAGTGTCTGTCTAGTTCCTGCGCTGGATGAGGACAGGGCGTCAGGAAACCGGACTGTCCGGCCTAAAGCCGGACGTCTGGCCACCCTACCCTAGACCAATGTTGACATCCTTGCCGTATAGGGTAGAGTGAGACTTTTTGATGGAGAAAATATGGTGGACATTAGATGTATGAATTATTTTTGGAATCAGGCTGTAGACACAAAAGGAGTGTGAGCTTTAGGCGTAGAAGTACATTAGTTGTAGGTCAACGAATAAGCTGTTGTTGATATCTTGTTTGATTCCTCATTCTCTTGGTATGGCACAAGGACTGATACCTCCTGTCACTTTGTTTCAGCAGGCACCTATCATGGAGTGTCAATAGATGTGGTAATTTCTGCCCATTCATCCAGAAGAGCGTTTGTGAGGTCAGACACTGATGTTGGAGGAGAGGGCCTGGCTCACAATCTCCATTCTAGTTCATCCCAAAGGCCAGTCAAGTTCTTCTACCAAACTCACCCAACCATGCCTTTATACTTTGTGCACTGGGCACAGTCCTGCTGGAACAGAAAAGGACCTTCTCGAAACTGTACCCACAAAGTTGAAAGCATACAATTGTCCAAAAAGTCTTGGTCTGCTGAAGCATTAAGATTTCCCTTCACTGTACCTAATTGGCCAACCCCTGAAGAACACCCCCATAGTGTTATCCTCCTTTACAGCTGGCACAATGCAGTCAGGTAGGTAATGTTCTCCTGGCATTCACCAAACCCAGCCTCGTCCATAAGACCTCCAGATAGAGAAGTGTGATTCATCATCTCACAGAACACGTTTCCATTGCTCCAGAGTCCAGTGGTGATGTGCTTTACATCACTCCATCTGATGCTGGGCATTGTGCTTGTTGATGTGAGGCTGGCATGCAGCAGCTCGGCCATGTAAACCCATGCCATGAAGCTCCTGGCAAAGCACACTTTTGATGATGTTAATACCAGTGGAGGTCTGGACTCTGCAGTTATGGAGTCAGCAGAGCGTTGGTGACTTTTATACATTATGCTCCTCAGCACTCAGCGAACACTCTTTAACTTTACGTGGTCCCCACTTTGTGGCTGAGTTGCTGTGGTTCCTTCCAATTTACAATAATACCACTCATAGGTGATGGTGGAAGATCTAGAAGGAAGGAATTTCAGGAAGTTACTTGTGGCAGCAGTGACATCCTATTACAGGACCATGCTGAAATTCAATGGATAGTGCTGGATTTTATACACCTGTGGTAATGGCAGACTGCATGGCTAGGGACAGGATTTTATACAGCTGTTGCCATGGAACTGAATGATACACCTTAAATTGAATGATTAAGGCATGTGTCCCAGTACTTGTCTCCATAAGTTGTATCTAGAGAGATAACTTGCCGCTCCTGCTTCCTCCCTACAATGTTCTGGTGGGTATAGAAGAGAATAATATAATGTCTATGAAATTTGAGGGTTTGCATTTATGATTGGATACACTGAATCACTCACATTTGTTGTGTTCATATTTTAATTGGTTTTAGTTTTGCTTATGGAAAGGAATATCAAGATGTCCCTTTGGAGAACACATTGAAGGACACATCAGTTCTGTCCAGAATCCACTGAAGATTGTACATTTTTCTCGCTCCTGTATCTTCTCTCCCTTTTTCCACCGAGCGGTTCAGGAAATAATGTTGAACGGCAGCAATTCTTTGGCCATCGCTTTCATGCTGCATTGTTTTTCATCTCTTGCTCTTAAATGTCTCTTAATCAATGTATCTCCCTGGTCTTTCATCGACTCCTACACAGGACCAAACGTGGGGAAAACATCCAGATGAAGGTGAGGAAAATGTCACCTGAAATGTCACTGTCTTGTTGTCTAGCATTTTATATTGATAAGTTCTTCATTCACAAAACAAAGAATATTTTCACCCAAATAAACAAAACCTCAGGAATCAGATGTCCTTGAGTCGTCCTTGAGTTCTGATCGGCTGTATCTCAGTCATTTGTGTTTCTGGGGAAACTGGATGACAACCAAGATTTACAGAATATGCCATAAATGTTGGATAGATGCTGATCACACCCTCGGACTCACACCCGATGAGGTAGGTCACCTCTACGGGTCGGGGTAAGGTGACCGTTGCGTTTAGGCAGAGAATCAAAGATGAGGTGACCTGCATGATCTCTATCCATTATCCCCCTGGGCCACTGTAGAAGGCAGGATAAGGGTCAGAGGACCCCCATTTTAAAGATATGTGAGACACATCTATATATTGTGGATATAAGAGGGAAATATTCCTTTAAGGCCCCAGAGAACGCCTTAAACTGGTATGTCCATCTGTATAAGCCTATACGACAAGTATACAGTGCCTTGCGAAAGTATTCGGCCCCCTGGAACTTTTCAACCTTTTGCCACATTTCAGGCTTCAAACAAAAAGATATTGCATTTTACATTTTAAATTTTTGGTGAAGAATCAACAACAAGTGGGTCACAATTGTGAAGTGGAACGAAATTTATTGGATCATTTAAACGTTTTTTGTAATAATAAAACTGAAAAGTGGGGCGTGCAAAATTATTCGGCCCATTTATTTTCAGTTCAGTAAACTCACTCCAGAAGTTGATTGAGGATCTCTGAATGATCCAATGTTGTCCTAAATGACTGATGAAGAGAAATAGAATCCACCTGTGTGTAATCAAGTCTCCGTATAAATGCACCTGCTCTGTGATAGTCTCAGGGTTCTGCATCATGAAGACCAAGGAACACACCAGGCAGGTCCGTGATACTGTTGTGGAGAAGTTTAAAGCCGGATTTGGATACCAAAATATTTCCCAAGCTTTAAACATCCCAAGGAGCACTGTGCAAGCGATCATATTGAAATGGAAGGAGTATCAGACCACTGCAAATCTACCAAGACCCGGCCATCCCTCTAAACTTTCATCTCAGACAAGGAGAGGACTGATCAGAGATGCAGCCAAGAGGCGCATGATCACTCTGGATGAACTGCAGAGATCTACAGCTGAGGTGGGAGAGTCTGTCCATAGGACAACAATCAGTCCAACACTTCACAAATCTGCCCTTTATGGAAGAGTGGCAAGAAGAAAGCCATTTCTCAAAGATATCCATAAAAAGTCTGGTTTACAGTTTGCCACAAGCCACCTGGGAGACACCAAACATGTGGAAGAAGGTGCTCTGGTCAGATGAAACCAAAATCCAACTTTTTGGAAACAATGCAAAACGATATGTTTGGCGTAAAAGCAACACAGCTCATCCCCCTGAACACACCATCCCCACTGTCAGACATGGTAGTGGCAGCATGATGGTTTGGGCCTGCTTTTCATCAGCAGGGACAGGGAAGATGGTTACAATTGATGGGAAGATGGATGGAGCCAAATACAGGACCATTCTGGATGAAAACCTGTTGGAGTCTGCAAAAGACCTGAGACTAGGACGGAGATTTATCTTCCAACAAGACAATGATCCCAAACATAAAGCAAAATCTACAATGGAATGGTTCAAAAATAAAGGTCTCCAGGTCTTAGAATGGCCAAGTCACAGTCCAGACCTGAATCCAATTCAGAATATGTGGAAAGAGCTGAAAACTGCTGTTCACAAACGCTCTCCATCCAACCTCAAAGAGCTCCAGCTGTTTTGCAAGGAAGAATGGGCAAGAATTTCAGTCTCTAGATGTGCAAAACTGATAGAGACATACCCCAAGAGACCGCAGCTGTAATCGCAGCAAAAGGTGGCGCAACAAAGTATTAATGCAAGGGGGACGAATAATTTTGCACGCCTCACTTTTCAGTTTTATTATTACAAAAAAAAGTTTAAATGATCCAATAAATTTTGTTCCACTTCACAATTGTGACCCACTTGTTGTTGATTCTTCACCAAAAATTTAAAATGTTATATCTTTTTGTTTGAAGCCTGAAATGTGGCAAAAGGTTGAAAAGTTCCAGGGGGCCGAATACTTTCACAAGGCACTGTATATGATCTACCTAAAAATTGTCACCTTGTAAATACAGTACTTATACTAATCCGGAGTAACAGATTGTGTTGTACTCCAGAGCTGCATTCACAATTTTTCTGATTGTTACCAGAAACCATCAGCAAGGTTGTTGACAGAGGCTCTAACACTTAACCAATATCCTATAGCTCAGGAGTAGTTCACTTTTCCTACATTACAGATCACCATGGTTGCCATATTGACAAACTTTGCAAAACATAAATCAAGGAAAACTCACAGAGACAAAAGGATAAAAAACATCCTGCATGATGTGATAATGATTGCGGATGTCAGTGGCTATATATATATCAAAGTAAATCACAGAAAAGGGGGTTTTAGTGCACAAAAATGGATGCAAACAATATATACTGTATAAACTAAGACCTCATTCTGATATGATAAAATCTGAGACTCTTAGCCAATATATTTTGATCAAAACACATCTGTGCCCACCTACCCAGCGTCACGGTGGTCTCAGGTCAGGCAGGTCCTACGCTAAACCTAACTATGCCGTTGGGCATCTATATCTAGGAGCGTGGACGCTGCACATATAGGCATGTTGCTCCTAGTGACCTCTATGTGCATACAGCAACCAATGAGAGGAGGAGCAAACACACCTATATGTACCACGCAATCAAGACGCTCAATTTGATAGGAAGAGCAAAAGTGCACAAGAATGCTACTCAAGATAAGCTAAGAGCGCATTCAGACCTGAAGGTGCCACTCCCTCAGGTACATATTATAGACTAAGCAAAACTCACAGAGACAAAAGGATAAAAAACATCCTGCATGATGTGATAATGATTGCGGATGTCAGTGGCTACACATATCAAAGTAAATCACAGAAAAGGGGGTTTTAGTGCACAAAAATGGATGCAAACAATATATACTGTATAAACTAAGACCTCATTCTGATATGATAAAATCTGAGACTCTTAGCCAATATATTTTGATCAAAACACATCTGTGCCCACCTACCCAGCGTGTTTGCATCCATTTTTGTGCACTAAAACCCCCTTTTCTGTGATTTACTTCAAAACATAAATCACCAGGCACTGAACAAGCAGGGAATACTGTGAGACATCAGCTCTGATGCCAGGAGAATAGAGTGCAGCTCTGGTGTATAATACAAGATGTAACTCAGGATCAGTACAGGATAAGTAATGTATATACACAGTGACCCCACTAGCAGAATGGTGAGTACAGCTCTGGAATACAGGATATTATAGTTAAAGGGGTTATCCCAACTTGGACAATGGGGGCATATCGCTAGGATATGCCCCCATTGTCTTATAGGTGCGGGTCCCACCGCTGGGACCTGCACCTATATCGAGATCGGAGTGGGAGCTCTGAGCCTGGAAGACCCCAGGTTTCCTGGGGTCCGACCACCACCAGGCGCAGCCCCCCCGCTACGCTCATAGAAATGAATGGGAGCGCACCACACAAGCGCGGCCCAGCGCTCCGCTATTTTCGGCAGCCCCATAGAAATGAATGGAGGGCGGCTGCGCATGCGCAGTGCGCCCTCCTTCTCTTTTGTGGCCCCGTTCTCGATATAGGTGCGGGTCCCAGCGGTGTGACCCGCACCTATAAGACAATGGGGGCATATCCTAGTGATATGCCCCCATTGTCCAAGATGGCAATACCCCTTTAATGGGGTTGGAAGAAAATGTTCATGCTTCTGGCAATGCCAGAATGCAGAGATATCTGGCAGGCTGTTCCCTGCCTGAACAGCCTACCAGATCCTTAGCACAGCCTGGTTCTTGCTACTATGACCTCTGTTTGTATCATATGGCCACCGGGCAGGTACCATGTTGGGAACTGGCCGATGGGTAGCTCACTCATTTGTTTACGGTTTTGGTGACATATACTTACTTTATTCTGTAGGTTATCTTTTGTATATAAATATATAAGGAAGAAAGAGGAGAACATCCCGTCTAGACATCAGAAGAAGAGCCAACAGCCGAGGGGTCAGAGAATCGGCAGGGTAAGTACTGCTGAAAGTGTATCCTCTCCACAGGCTAGCTAGAAGACCAATTTCAGGTACAGGCCCTGAGAACTTCTTTAACTATCAGCTGCTCAGGAAACCCAAAACCCACAATCATTGTTGGCATTGATAAAGCAAGACATGGCTGTTTGTTTATGAACATGTTCATCATCAGATCAACAAAGAAAATTAATAAAGATTTTGTCAAAATACACCCACAGCTGCACTCATAATTCTGCTGAATGCTTTTGCAAAAGACAAGGGTTTACCTCCACCTACTGTCAAGACCTGTGAACTAACAGCAGAGCTATAAGCAAGTGACTTCCTTCTCAACTCCCACAATGCACAGGAAATAAGCTGAATTTGGAATGCAGTCTTGGATGGAACCAAAAAGAAAACTCCAAGTAACTCCTGGACTGACCAGCCGAGAGCAGGAGGAAGTGTCTCAGACTACCAAAGCACAGTTGTACAGTTGCCTTGTAGCTATGATTTCCACTTTACTAGTCACATCTCTCTTTTCTCACCCTGTATGAAGAAATGGTTCACAATTTAGCCACCCCAAACAGCCACCAACCTGATATTCAGGTTCCTCAAGAGATCTGAGGTAAGAGTGCATGTGATGAATGAAGAGGAGACGCAGGAGCTTGTATCCATTATTCTTTATTTTACAGTCTTTTCTCACAGTGTTATAGATTGGGACATTCATCCCTTTACATTTAGTGAACAATAGATTTCCAGCCATCTCTAAGACTGTACAGATCAGTCATCCTCAAGCAGCAGCTAAAGACCCATGTTCTTAGGCCAAGCCAACTTTCCCCCCTAAGTTTATTGTGGAACAATATTAATAAAAACTTGGTCCTCCATTATGGCACCAGGTTTTGCCACCCAGGACAAAGGGCACCTACAGGTTCTTACCATCTCACAGCAACGAAGATGGAACCAACGCCCTACCTTTCAGCCATTCGATGGAATCAAGAATGGTCACATGGGTGGCAAAAGAATGCCAAGTTCCCCCACCCATGAGCTTCCACTTTAGGTGCTAAACAGGAAGACCATAAAACCTACAGGTTCTTGCCACTTAACCGTCAGAGGTGCTGGAGTTTATGCCCTTTCTTCTTTACCATTCAGAAGAAAAGAGTGGGGAGTGGTCACACTTGGCATCTTGTCTTAAGATGAACATTGAACTCAACAGCCAATGAATGAATGTTCTTGAACTTAACAGCAAATGGGACGGGGTCACGTGCCAAGTTTTGCCACCTAGGATAGAAAGGTCTGTTGGTTGCCCCCCACACCCTTTCTATCATAATTAGGCCAATTCCAAGCTTCCTTACTTGCTAGAAATACAGTTATTCTAGAGAGGGATCCTGGACCTACAGGTTCTTGTCACATGAGAGTATAGGGCATAGGACTAATGACTCTTACATTCAGTCATTCGGTTGGATAAAGAGTAACCATTCTTGAATTAGAAGTTCTCATTGTAATGTCTTGGCTACTTCTGAACCCCAGATTGGTACTCTAGGAGGACATTTTCAAGGCAAGACATTTTTTTTTTTTTACAAAGCATCATACTACAAACTTACCCCATCAAGTAAAGCTCACTCCTAAGATCTGACCTACATATTTCACAGTTCAAGCTAATTAGTATGAAGGACAACTTAGGTCCGCAAGGGACCATGAGGCAATAGGACCCATTCAACAGTACTTTAAAATTGGCTCAGATCAAGAACTACTGTAGTGTACTGGCCACTTGAACACCTTGGTGGAGACCATAAAAGGTTGGGGACCTCTGATTAGACCTAATTATTCTTCATAGGAAATATGGCATGATTCCTCTAGGGCAGTACATGAAAAAATGTGCAATACCACTAGATTCAGACATTCAGATTCAGTACTTGGCACCTCGGTGACAAAAGGAACAAATAGACTGGCAACACTTCAACTTACCACATGGCACTGAGACAAGTGACGCAGTCCAGTAGATGTACACGGGGGACAAAGAGACAAATCAACAATTGGCACCACTAAAGCTGAACAAAGACAAGCAATTATTTTTCTTCTTGATTTTCCCCGAATGCCCAGATGATGACCATCATGTGACCAATAACGACTTATGAACACATTTGTGTAAATGAGTATATGTACATGAGGTCAAGAGGTACACGTAACACTGGACTGGCCCATTAGAGTAGCAAAAGATCCATTAGTGAGACAAGGATCGGACACAATAATGGCCCTAGAAGAAGACAAACCCATTTGGCGGTGACTTTGGGGCCAATCGCTTGCCACTAGGGTCTGATTCACAAATAAATTACAATTTTACAATGCACATGTTCTGTATAGATGGTGGGTGGCCCTCAGAATCGTCACCTCTGGTGGGCCCAAGAAACTCAAGGTCCAACACCTGAACCCATTACTCCTTCCTTTCCATTGTCTATATAGATGGTGGGTGGCCCTCAGAATCATCCCCTCTGGTGGGCCCAAGGAACTCAAGGTCCAACACTTTAACCCCTTACTGATTTCTTTCCACTATCTATAGATGGCGGGGGGCAGGTGAGCCTCAGAAAAATCCCCTCTGGTGGGCCCAAGGAACTCAAGGTTCAACACCTGAACCCCTTACTGCTTTCTTTCCGCTATCTGTAAAGATGGTGGTTGGCCATCAGAATCATCCCCTCTGGTGGGCCCAAGCAACTCAGGGTCAACATCTGAACCCCTTACTCCTTTCTCTCTACTATCTGTATAGATGGCTTGTGGCCCTCAGAATCATCCCTTCTGGTGGGCCAAGGAACTCAGGGTCAACATCTGAACCCCTTACTCCTTCCTTTCCCCTGTCCCATACACCCCATTGAAATAGAAGACTATTTTTATTGCAGAAGTAATGCAAAAATATATCTTTTTATATCTCTCTGTGTATAATATGACATACCTTTGCCCAGACAAAATGACCTACACAATTCATGTACTTCTATCTAGGCCAATAGGCCACAAAATGGCTTGTTTCAGGCTATATCCCCTTGCAGTATCCCAAAGACCACATCATGTTGAGGGTCGGGGTTTAGAGTTATTGGCTTCTCCATCTAAAGTTAACATTTCTATTAATTTTTGGCCTGCTGATAGTAGTTTACAATTAACAGCCCAGTCACTTGTTGGTACTGTATTAAAAAACAGATCATTAACTTCAATGGAGCTAACCAAAAGACACCGTGTGCAGCGCTATTTCTGGCAGAAAGCAGACATGTTTTACTATCCCTTTAAACATCTTCTTCAGATACTATACTTACAGGACGGACAACTTTACCCAAAGTGTCACTGACACAGAATGTGACAGGTCCTCCATGTGTGACCACCACAGAATGTCCTACCTGCTATACAATACACTGCCTCTCTGTGCTGCCCAGTCTTCTTTTAAGCTCCTCCCACTCCAGAAACAGGAAACTTGAGAATATTGCACAGGAAATAATTGAGTCGCACAATATAAAACAAAAAATGACAGGAGAAGGAAGTGCAGGAACTATCATGAACTATATAAAAAACTGGGTAGGTGTTCTTGGGAAAGAATTTTCTAGTAAATGGTGATCACCTCTAAGAGCATATCATACGAGGGAAAAAGCTGAGTTCCTGAGCAAACTCACAATAACACCTGCAGAATCCCATTACACCTGAGCATACTGAATACATTGTTTGTCTTGTCTACATGGTCAAAATATAGGATTTGTCAACTTTTCTTCTTCACTCCAAATCACTTCGTAATATCTGCCTTCTTCAGAATATCCATGGTACCAGGGAAGTAAAAGAATGGTCAGAAGGAGCTGAAGCAAGTATCAGCATAAGATAAAGCAAGAAGCCTTGAGCACTAATTCCCATGATTTGGTGGGATGTGGTGATGTACTCAAGGTGGACATGACGTCTTCAGCTCCCTTGAGGTGTTTCTCATACACATTATCTTCTAAACTCCCACTTGAGGTCTCCTCAGCAGCCAAGATGGTGAGACTTCATAGATGAGTGCTGTCCTTTGGCTCGAATATTGTACCTTCAGATCGTGTCATGCTGGCTTTCCGGGCATTATCAGGAGAAAGAGTAAGTGGATCTGGACGTATGAGGTAACTGTATAATATATGATGATATGTTATTACAGAGGATTAGGAACACATATTCATGTACATAGTAGGCAGTATTATAGTATTTATGTGGCGGTATTATAGTAGTTATATTCTTGTACATAGGAGCACTATTATAGTAGTTATATTCTTGTACATAGGAGGCAGTATTATAGTATTTATATTCTTGTACATAGGAGCAGTATTATAGTAGTTATATTCTTATACATAGGAGGCAGTATTATAGTAGTTATATTCTTGTACATAGGAGCAGTATTATAGTAGTTATATTCTTATACATAGGAGGCAGTATTATAGTAGTTATATTCTTGTACATAGGAGCAGTATTATAGTAGTTATATTCTTATACATAGGAGGCAGTATTATAGTAGTTATATTCTTATACATAGGAGGCAGTATTATAGTAGTTATATTCTTGTACATAGGAGCAGTATTATAGTAGTTATATTCTTATACATAGGAGGCAGTATTATAGTAGTTATATTCTTGTACATAGATGCAGTATTATAGTAGTTATATTCTTGTATTTAAGAGGCGGTATTATAGTAGTTATATTCTTGTATATAAGAGGCGGTATTATAGTAGTTATATTCTTGTATATAGGAAGCAGTATAATAGCAGATATATTCTTGTACATAGGAAGCAGTATAATAGCAGATATATTCTTGTACATAGGAGGCGGTATTATAGTAGTTATATTCTTGTACATAGAAGGTAGTATTATAGTAGTTATATTCTTGTACATAGGAGCAGTATTATAGTAGTTATATTCTTGTACATAGGAGGCAGTATTATAGTAGTTATATTCTTGTACATAGGAGCAGTATTATAGTAGTTATATTCTTGTACATAGGAGACAGTATTATAGTAGTTATATTCTTGTACATAGGAGCAGTATTATAGGAGTTATATTCTTATACATAGGAGGCAGTATTATAGTAGTTATATTCTTATACATAGGAGGCAGTATTATAGTAGTTATATTCTTATACATAGGAGGCAGTATTATAGCAGTTATATTCTTATACATAGGAGGCAGTATTATAGTAGTTATATTCTTGTACATAGGAGGCAGTATTATAGTAGTTATATTCTTGTACATAGGAGCAGTATTATAGTAGTTACATTCTTGTACATAGGAGGCAGTATTATAGTAGTTATATTCTTGTACATAGAAGCAGTATTATAGTAGTTATATTCTTGTACATAGGAGCAGTATTATAGTAGTTATATTCTTGTACATAGGAGACAGTATTATAGTAGTTATATTCTTGTACATAGGAGCAGTATTATAGGAGTTATATTCTTATACATAGGAGGCTGTATTATAGTAGTTATATTCTTATACATAGGAGGCAGTATTATAGTAGTTATATTCTTGTACATAGGAGCAGTATTATAGTAGTTATATTCTTATACATAGGAGGCAGTATTAAAGCAGTTATATTCTTATACATAGGAGGCAGTATTATAGTAGTTATATTCTTGTACATAGGAGGCAGTATTATAGTAGTTATATTCTTGTACATAGGAGCAGTATTATAGTAGTTACATTCTTGCACATAGGAGGCAGTATTATAGTAGTTATATTCTTGTACATAGAAGCAGTATTATAGTAGTTATATTCTTGTACATAGGAGCAGTATTATAGTAGTTATATTCTTTTTTTTTTTTGAACATTTATTTTTATTGAAGGTATTTTAATCTTTACATAATAAAATATGGCACCGATAGAAAATCCAGCAATATGTCATAAAGTAACAGTAGGGCAGGGGACAAGGGGATAAAAGAAAAATAAACTTTGAGATGGTACAATTGTAGTTATAGGAAAAATAGACAAACAGAAGTGTCCCATAAAGCAGTTAAGCATACTTGTTGAGAATCTTCTATATTGAGCATATCCTGTGAGTAACAGTGGCTAATTAACATCAGTGTAAAGAAAGTAATACACGTAATAGACTTACAATGTATCAGGTATGATTGATTAGATTAGTTGCGATGGACTCATATACCCTGTAATAAAGTGACTGGTAGGTTACAATATGCACAATCCAACCAAACCTCCCATTTCTTTTTAAACGCTAGTTTGTTGTTGAGGGATGAAGCCCAAGAGTATTCATACCAGCAATTGGTATTAACCGCCCTGATAATTCTTTTAATGTTGGGTAGTACGGCTGATTTCCAACACAAAGCAATTTTGTGTCTTGATACCACTAGAAAATGCACAATTATTGCACGAAAAACATAAGGTATGTCTTCTAGCCCTATAGAAAGAAGAGCTAATTCCGGGTTAGCATGTATAGTAAGCGAGCATATAGAGGAGATAGTCGTAAATATCTGTTCCCAATATGTAACAACAATCGGGCATTCCCACCATATATGGAAAAAAGTGCCTATAGCGTTATGACATCTCCAACAGGTGGGGGATGACTCAGGAAAAATAGAGTTAACATATTGTGGGGAATAGTACCATCGATAGAGAATTTTTTTGGCTATTTCCATATGACCTGCGCATTTAGAGTATTTGGCAATAATAATAAAGGAGGATTTCCATTGATCCAAAGTAAAATGTTTGTTTAAGTCAGCATGCCATTTCTCAATTATACGGGATAATGGATCCGAACCTTGTAATTTTAATATTTGATAGCCTTTTGTTATCCCTTTGTCAATAGATTGCACCGATTTAAGCCAGTTATAAAATGCCAAAGAATCAGGGACTATAGAGTGGTTCTTTGTAGCCAATAGGATATGTCTTATTTGTAAATATTTGTGGAAATCCCTATTGGAGATGTCGAATGACCGCCGCAAAGACTCAAAATCAACAAAGATGTCATTAGACCATAATGTGGAGATTTCTAGAATCCCATTATCAATCCAGTTCGAGATCTTAAAGTCTGGAATAGCCAACTCGCATACTGAGATAGGAGCGGACAATAGAGATAGAGGGATTAGCTTCTCTGTGTGTACTAGATATTTCCAGGATAACGAGATAGCTTGTAGACAAATAGGTACATCAGTGAAGTGAATATTGAATAAAGAATGAGCAGTTAAATGAAGGACTAACGAATGTGTACCCAGGTAAGGCTAGTTTCACACTAGCGTTTATATATTCCGGTATTGAGCTCCGTCATAGGGGCTCAATACCGGAATAAAACGCTTCAGTTTTGTCCCCATTCATTGTCAATGGGGACAAAACTGAACTGAAGACAACGGAATGCTCCTAAAAGCATTCCGTTCAGTCTTCAGACCGGAGAGCAAACCGCAACATGCTGCGGTTTGCTCTCCGGTCTGGGCAACCGCACCAAGACGGATCCGGAATGACCCCCAATGCAAGTCAATGGGGACGGATCCGTTTGGTGTGGACACACTTGTAAACGGATCCGTCCTCCATTGACTTTCAATAGAGGTTATTCCGGATCCGTTTAAAAGCTAATACAACCGGATCCGGAATTACGGATCCACAAGGTTGTATTATCAGTACGGATCCGGCGGGTCCCTTCACCCGCCGGATCCGTACTAACGATAGTGTGAAAGAGGCCTAAAACATTTCTATCTGAACCCATTTCTTGGAAATGTCTTCATTTATTATATACCTTAGTTGATCACTTATAGTAGCTCTGTAATATTGAAGAATGTTGGGAAAGTTAATACCGCCCAATGCTTGAGGTTTGTATAATATTGACGCTTTAATTCTAGGCCTTTTTTTACCCCATAGGTGTCTTAAAAGAATAGATTGCAGTTTTTGAATATATGATTTCGGAAGAGGAATGGGAATTGTGCGCATTATATATAATATCTTAGGCAGAATAACCATTTTTATCGCAGCAGCTTTACCCAGCCAGGATAAATATTGAAGGTTAAGGTCCGAGAAGGATTTGACAATATTTGAAAGGAGTAGTTTATAGTTATGCTCAAAAAGTAGTGAAGGGGGGTATGTTAGGTTGATTCCTAGGTATTTAAGAGTACCATCTTCCCAGGAGAAACTAAACTTATCAGAGATTAGTTTTTGTTGTTTTTGAGAGAGACCCACACTGAGCATTTGAGACTTATTGATATTGACCTTGTAATAAGAGACCAATCCAAATTGAGAGATAATCTCTGTGATCGCAATTAGAGACGGAATCGGGTCAGAGGTAGCAATTATTACATCGTGGGCAAATAAGCCAATGCGATGTTCCTGTTGGCCTACTGTAATACCTTTAATATCAGGGGAAGATCGAATGTGTTCAGCAAAGGGTTCCATCACCAGGGCGAAAATTAGAGGAGAAAGAGGGCAACCCTGTCTAGTTCCGTTTGTGATATTAAAGGGAGATGACATGAAACCTGATGTATATACTGAAGCTGTAGGGTTTGAGTAGAGGGCCATGATGGCTGAAAGAAAGAAACCTGAAAAACCAAATTTGGATAGAGTTGCTTCGAGGAATTTCCAGAGTACTCTGTCGAACGCCTTCTCCGCATCCAAGGAGAGAAGCAGAGAAGGCGTCCGAGAGAGACAAGCTGAATCAATTAGGTCAATGAAGCGTCTGGTACCATCAGAGGCCTGTCTATTTTTGACAAAACCAATCTGATCCCCATTGATTAGGGAAGGAATGATATCTACCAATCTGGTGGCAAGAATTTTGGAGAAGATTTTTAGATCCGAATTGAGGAGGGATATAGGCCTAAAATTGCCTGGAGTATCGGGAGATTTTCCAGGTTTCAGGAGAGTAACAATCAGAGCTCTCAGCATATCAATTGGGACTTGACCTTTTTGGGCCATATAATTAAATGTTCTGAAGAGATAAGGGGTGAGAATGTGAGAGAAAGTTTTATAATATTCGTTAGAAAGTCCATCAGGACCAGGGGTTTTATTAGGTTTTAAGCTTCCAATAGCTTTGTGGATTTTGTTTTCGGAGATTTCCCTGTTGAGATCATTGGCTATTTGTGGTGAGAGGGAAGGAAGATCTATTTTAAGTAAAAAATCATTGATCTGTGCTTGAGTAGGGTGAATTATATCTGTAGATTGCGTTAAATTATATAAAGAGGCGTAATATTTGGCAAATTCCTCGGAGATGTCTTTAGGGTTTATAATTTTTTGTTTATTATTATCCAATAGGTGCTGTATTCTAGATTTGGCTTCTTTCTTTTTAATTCTGTTTGCTAGAAGTTTGGTTGCTTTATTTCCCTGCCAATAATGATTAGTTTTTATCTTCCTAAGGTGAAATTCATACTTATTCTGCATCAATAGATAGAGATGATATCTAGCCTCTTTTAATTGGGGAAGAATGCTATGGTTAAGAGATGATTTGTACTCTTTCTCTAATTTGTCTATTTTGTGGGAGAGGTTGTCTAATTCATTATTTCTTATCTTTTTTTGCGTGGCTGCCAGTTTTAGAAAATGACCTCTAATATAAGCTTTATGGGTGCACCATAGATTAGTATCAGAAGTGGAGTTATTATCATTAAGATGGAAGAATTCAGTTAGGGATTCATTAATGGTTGCGACCGAGGAAGGATGTTGCAATAAAGAGTTATTTAATCTCCAAGGAGAAGTGTAGGGTGTATTATATGTTTCAGATAGTGTAAAGACAATTGGAGCATGATCTGACCAGGTTATATTAAGAATATCTACTGATTTGACTCTTTGCAGACTCCATTTATCTGGTATGCAGAGGTCAATACGTGACCAAGATTTATGAGTATTGGAGAAAAATGTAAAGTCTTTCTCATTGGCGTGAAGAACTCGCCACACATCGAATAATTTTTCTTGAAAGAGAAGATCTTGTAGAGTATTTTTGGTTAGTCGGGGATTTGGGGGGGATTTTTATCTAAATTAGGGTCAGGAGGTATATTAAAGTCACCACATATCAATAGGGAGCCTTGTTGAATGCTAGTAGCTTTATGTATGACTTCTCTAATAAATTTAAGTTGGTGGGTGTTTGGGGCGTATAAATTAACTAAAGTATATGCCATATTGTTGATCAGACAAACTAAAATGATATAGCGTCCATCCTCATCTATAATAGATTTGTGTAGAGTAAAAGCAAGGGAATTTCTAAAGCCAATAACAACATGGGGCATGTTGAGCATGGGCAAAGTATAAGTTAGGATATGAAGGATTATGAAGTCTATAGGAATCAGATTGATTTAAATGCGATTCCTGTAGAAAGAAAATGTCACTTTTTTGTTTTTTGAGCTCACTCCATAGTGTGGACCTCTTATATGGATTATTCAATCCTTTCACATTTAAGGATAACAGTTTAAGTATCATTTTAATAGTAATAATGAAGTCTCATTACCACAGAGGGAGCCAAATCTGTATAGTAAGGCATTGAGTCCATCGCAACATACCTGAATAAGCAAGCAGTAATGACGAAAGAACTTGACTTGCATGGGACGCATAAAACCTTTTCGGAAATACAATGACTGATAGAATACATTGTCATCTCAGAGTAACTGTAAACGAAAAACCAAAAGGTGAAACAATCAAACATAAAACTCAGAACAAAATTGTCCAGTAATACCTAAAAAGGTAGGGGGTTGGAAAGTCTATAGGATAAGGGAGTTCCTGGACGTCCTACGGCAGCACACAATGGGTTAAGTTAGGTTCTCTAGAACAAGGCAGAAGAGACTAATTAGCAGTAATTAAACAGTTAAGACAGCTGCTATAAGAGCCAGTAAGGACCACACCAACACAGAGTTTTTTTCTTCTGCAATGTAGAAGAGACTATATGATTTTTTACACTTCTGTGTGTTTCTTTTTTTATAGGTTTTGGTCTATTAGTGCTGTAGACCCATCGGTCGGGGTGAGTGGGGGTTCCAGGCTGACGGTGTTCGCAGTCTGCCCTATCTCCACCCTGCAGATTGTCTATATGTGTAGACTGGCATGGGTAGAGGACACAGAGATACAGGGTTGCAGTTCTCCTCACCCATTATGCTCACAGCTTCCAGAAGATTGTGCCTCTACTAGAGTGAAGCTGTATCAGACGTCTGTACAGTTACCTCATACAGACTTCTGTTATACCCAGGTTGGTAACCCTAAGACATTGCTGTGTTTCACTGTATTGGAGCATGCACTTGCCTGTTTCCTGGTTCTCTGTTTAGACAGCAGTCTGGCCGCTCTGGCTCCCTCGGTCTCCAGGGGTGTTGCCTGGAGTCTTCCTGTGCTAGCAGCGTTCTGGCTCCAAGTTTACAGCCTGCACTCTCTTGCTGGGCTGAGGAACTGCTTGCATCACAGGAAGGGCGGAGTCTGGGGAGAATCCTGTGAAAAGGA